>JXCR01104583.1:35863-62221 GCA_002079205.1 Phalaenopsis hybrid cultivar | reverse complement strand
TACTCTTTTTAGAGATGTCAATGAATATATTAAAACATGCGATAGATGTCAACGAGTAGAAAATATTTCTAGAAGAAATGAAATGCCTCTAAATTACACATTGAAAGTTGAAATTTTTAATGTTTGGGGATTAGATTTTATGGGACCATTTATGCATTCATTTAGAAACTTATATATATTACTTGTTATTGATTATATGTCCAAATGGATTGAAGTTGTTGTTGTACATAAATGTGATGCTCGGAGTGTTTCTAAATTTTTAAATAAAAATATTTTTATAAGATATGGAATGCCGAGAGTAATTATTATAGATGGAGGAACCTATTTTAGAAATAAGAGAATCGAGAAGTTGATAAAAATATGATATTATGCATAGATTCTTTACTGCTTATTGTCCTCAAACTATCAGACTAGCTGAAATATCAAATTGTGAAATAAAACGAATTTTAGATGTAAATCCTTATAAATTGGATTGGTCTGCTAGATTAGATACTGCATTATGAGCATATGAAATTGCTTATAAGACTCCTATAAGAATGTCCCCATATAGACTTATTTTTGGAAAAAAAAACAGGTCACTTACCTGTAGAATTGAAGCATAAAATATTTTGGGCTATTAAGGAATTTAATTTTATTCTAAAAGATGCTGGTGAGAAAAGATTATTGCAACATAATGAATATGAGGAGATTAGAAATGAAGCATATGATATTGCAAAAGTCTATAAAGAAAAAATGAAAATATGACATGATCGGAAGATTATTAAGAAGAAGTTTGAACCTGGACAAAAAGTTTTATTATATAATACAATATTGAGATTATTTCCAAGAAAATTGAAATCTAGGTGGTTAGGACCATTTAAAGTGATTAAAGCCTATCATTATGGAACTATTGTTATTAAAGATCCTAAAACTGGAAAAATATTTAAAGTTAATGGGCATCGATTGAAACATTATTATGAATGACACATACAACAATTTAAAGAAGTTTTATTGTTAAATCATCTCAACTAAACAATGGTACGTCAGGATGACAACGTTAAACCAAGCGCTTTATGGGAGTCAACCCATATATAAATCTATATATCTATATATTATTACTATTTTGTTAATAAGTGTATTTATATCTTAGGAAATAATAGTATTTTTTAGTCCTACACAATTTTAGCTATCATAAATTAAGAAAAATATTGGTATTGGAGGAAAATTTGGAATTGAATTGATAAAAAAAGATATAAAACGTGAATTTGGCCTCTGGCGCCAGAATGGGCACCAAAAGGCCAAGTTGGATATTTTTGGTAGAATTGGGGTGCCAACCACCCTATATGAGCCATTGACCTCACTTTTGGTTGAGGTTTAGTTTTTTCTCTTTAGTAGTTTAGGGTCTAGCCATATAACTTTTTTGTTAACTATTCTTAGAAAACTAGAAAATAAACTAGAAAAGGAGCCCTCTTCTTTACTCAACTTGAAGCTCTACATATTGGTCCAACCTCTAGCACTTAGTAGGTGAAGTCATTATGGGGGAGCTCAAGGAGAGTTCACATAGGACTATTTAACTTTAGGGTTAACCCTGGGTGCTGGTCTGGGGCTAAGGCACACTTTAACTCACTACACTCACCCTCACTCACAATCCCTCACAACCTTAAACCCAATATTTGTTGACTTTGATCCCTTGAACTTTTGGGAGACTCGTGTAGATGGTCCCCTAAACCCACTAGTCATATGCTAGGGTTTAGCTAAGACTAGTACATAGAGGACCCAAATGAGGATTCCATTAGTCCATGGCTCATATATGGTGGTTAGCACCCGAGTTCTACCAAAAATATCCAACTTGGCCTTTTGCCCCAAAATCCCCCAAATTACCTAGATACCCTGGAGCCCTAAATTTGGTTAAAATTCCCAAATCCACCAAAAATACTCAAACTTTTCCAAGAATCATTTCAAACCCTTTCAAAATACCCAATTTACCCAAAACTACAAAAAAATTCCAAATTGGCCAAAATACCCCAAGACAAAAATTACAAAAATACCCTTGGCACCCCAAACTTTCCCAAAACCTCCAAAATCACTCCAAATGTCTCCAAAACCAATTTGGACCCTTCAATTGAACCCAATTTAACCATTTTGACCAAAACTGCCAAATTGCCCTTAAAGGCCCAATTTCCCCAAATTCACCTTAAATGTCCATCAATTTGGCCCAAAATTCCCTTAATTTCAAATCTATACTCAAATTCACCTTTCAAATGTCCAATATAAACCAAATCCAAGCTTAATTAGCCCATGCTTTGAGTCCAATTTTGATCTAAGTCAAAACCTCAATTTTGGTCATATGACTTGGTTCCACCAATTTGAACCCCATAGCCTACTCAATTTCCCACAATTTGAATTGTAAACTCTTCATAACAATCTTACACAGCAAACTTGACCTTCAATTGGCCTTGGTGAAGCCTCAATTGCATTCAATTTTAATTCAAGTCCATAAATTCCCAAATTTGCCCAAATTGGTCATACATCCAAATTCCACCAAATTGATTGCCCTAACCCCAAAATTGACGCCCAATTTATGTTGAAAACTATTCATGATGTTCCTCTAGACCATTCTCAACAATAATTTTGGACTTAGCCCTACCTAGACCCAAGTTCCAACATGCCCAAATTGACCAAAATTCCAAAATCCTTCAAATTGAACCCCCAATTGGACTCAAAGTCATTTCAATCCTTCACAAAAAATATTCATTATAATCATCTACACAATGTTGATCAATTAATTAGGCTCAAAGTCATGGCTAGCCTAACCAAAACCCAACTTCTGGCCATTTAGACTCACATTGAACCCATGCACCAAAATTGACTTAGTCGTGTCAAATTGACCAAGGCAAGACTTCTATAGCCAATTTTTGGACCCTAATGACCAAGCTAAACTGACTTAACCCACTCTAGATGAGCCATGGACCAATGTTCCCCTAAATCAAGGGATTTTTTTTTAAATTGCTTAAGCCAAAGGGATCTTTGCCAAAACCCATTACCAGCCCAAATTAATTGTTGTGACAGATTCCTCTGGCTCACGTGACCTCCTAGACACCTCCCCTGCCATGACCAACCACGGCCGAGGAGCCAAAATCGAGAGCCCCAAGCCAAATTTCAAACCCAATTTCACTCATCCAATGTGTCTAGCTCTGATTGGTGTTTAACATCTTGAAGTCCTCCACCTAAGCTTCACATTGCACCCAAATGGGGACCATGCTAGGCACCCTAAGCTATTTTATTTAAACCTCACCCCATAGCCAAGAGGAGGAGAGCTGAAATTTTAAAAAGTAAGTAAACTTTGCAAAATTGATCCTAAAGACTCTCTAAGACCTCCTCAGCTCAAACCCATCATTTTCCCCCACTGATCCCCACTGTGGAAGCTCATTTTTCTGCTAAAAAGCAGGACATAACTCTAAACAGCTCCACACTCCACCAAAATCAATTTGCTTATGCACACATAATCCCCACAGTGAAAGAAGACAAAGCCCCGTCAAAGCCCCCTCATAAAGAGCCTCTACCTTAGACTTTGATCAACACCCAAATTCGGCCTTGATTGAATTTGGGTCTCGACTTTTCACCACTATCAGAGGCCCAATCCCTAGCCTCCTTGGACCTCTACGNTCAGGAATGACCTAAAAATGATGAATGTTAATAACATTGCTGTTATTTTCATTATGTTTTGGTAGTATTCCTTGAATGTTATGGTAATATTATGGTAATATAATAAAATATTAGTGATTTTTTTTTCAATTTGGTTGTTTTTAATAACAAAGTTGTTATTTTTCATCTGTTTTGGTAGTATTCTTGCAATATTATGGTAATATTAAGATAATATAAGTGATTATTTCATTTTAGTTGTTTTTGATAATATAGTTGTTATTTTCCCTATGTTTCGGTAGTATTCCTGGAATATTATGATAATATTGGGGTAATATTAATATTATATAAGAGATTTTTTCAATTTGATCGTTTTTTATAACAAAACTGTTATTTTTCATCTGTTTTAGTAGTATTTCTGCAATATTATGGTAATATTAACATAATATAAGTGATTTTTTCATTATGGTTGTTTTCGACAAAATAACTGTTATTTTCTTTGTGTTTTTGTAGTATTTCAGGAATATTATAGTAATATTGTGGTAATACTAATATAATATAAGTGATTTTCTCAATCTGGTTATTTTTTATAACAAAGTTGTTATTTTTCATTTGTTTTGATAGTATTCCTGCAATATTATGGTAATATTAAGATAATATAAGTGATTTTTAGATTTTGATTCTTTTTTATAACATAACTGTTATTTTCCCCATGTTTTGGTTGTATTCCTGGAATATTATGGTAATATTGTGGTAATATTAATATAATATAAGTGATTTTTTCAATTTGGTTGTTTTTTTATAACAAAACTGTTATTTTTCATTTGTTTTGGTTGTATTCCTGCAATATTATGGTAATACTATGGTAATGTTAAGATAATATAAGTGATTTTTTCATTCTGGTTGTTTTTTATAACAAAGATATTATTTTCTGCGTTTTGATAGTATTCTTATAATATTATGGTAATATTGAGGTAACAATATTGTAACATAGTTGTTATTTTCCTAAATATATCATCAGAAAACCATGATACGACTGCGGAGCCAAGAAAATAGTAAGGGAATATTCTAATCAAACTAGGTTATATTCCTTAGCGTGCGTTATTTTCATTATGGTTGTATTATGATATTATTTTGGTAATATTTTGGTAATATTCAACCCAGGTTATTCAATGCTGGAGATAATAAATTGGCAAAATATTTTAATCAAACATTGCTTATTACAGATGTATTTAGACAATATTATGGTAATATTAACATTTTTTTTTGTATTTGTTTCACATATTTTGGTGATGAAATGTTTAGAAATAGGTTAAATTTAAAAAATATACCTTTGTAACAACCACGATACAACCGCGAAGCCAAGGATACAGTAAAGCAATATTCCAATCAAACTAGGTTATATTCCTCAGCGAGCGTTGTTTTCATTCTAGTTATATTATGATATTATTTTGGTAATATTTTGGTAATATTCAAGACAAGCTATTCAACTTTAGCTATAATAAACTGGCAAAATATTTTAATCAAATAACGCTTATTCCAGACATATTTAGACAATGTTATGGTAATATTAACGTTTATTTTGTATTTATTTCACATATTTTGGTGATGAAATGTTTAAAAACAACTTAAATTTAAAAATATATCTTCAGAACAACCACGATGCGACCGCGGAGCCAAAAATACAGTAAAGAAATATTCCAATCAAATCAGGTTATATTCCNTGTATTTATTTCACATATTTTGGTGATGAAATGTTTAAAAACAACTTAAATTTAAAAATATATCTTCAGAACGACCACGATGCGACCGCGGAGCCAAAAATACAGTAAAGAAATATTCCAATCAAACCAGGTTATATTCTTTCTTATTGAGCGTTGTAATATAATGGTTGTATTATGATCATATTTTGGTAATATTTTGGTAATATTAACCGCAGGCTAGAATAATTGGCAAAATATTCTAATCACACCAATCTTATTCTGACAATCTCGATGTATTTTGGCAAACTTTATGTAATGTAACTATTTTTTTAAGATAATATAGCACATTTTAATGGGAATAAAATTTAACAGTTGTATCTTTCATATTAACACTGCATATACTACATTAATTCCACAATAACAAATAATAGATTGATTTAATACTGCAGAAACTAAATTAATACTACATTATGTTCATTTATTGCAGTTGCTTGGTATTTCACATATCATCATTTAGGTACATCAAT
This sequence comes from Phalaenopsis hybrid cultivar, assembly GCA_002079205.1. Taxonomy (NCBI): domain Eukaryota; kingdom Viridiplantae; phylum Streptophyta; class Magnoliopsida; order Asparagales; family Orchidaceae; genus Phalaenopsis; species Phalaenopsis hybrid cultivar. The sequence goes on along the minus strand of JXCR01104583.1, from coordinate 56,370 downwards.
AAGCTTGTATATGTGTCTTTTGGTAGTGTTGCAGGTAATTCCTACTGTTTTTGGGTAAGCATAAGTGAACGTAAGTATATAAGTATAATCAAAATTACTTCACACATCACAAAGCATTTCAAATTTTAAGTTATGTACCTGAATACACCAATCTGACATTGCAAACAAGTTTGGGTTAGATGGGTGAAATGTATCTTGACTTGAACCAACATCTTTGTCCTTTCCTTTAACACAATGCTTCATGTTAGGGAGTTGCAATGCATCATGCATGAAGACATGTTTATTAGTAGTATAGGTAAAGCTTACTTTTTACTCTCATGTTCTTCTCCCAATAACCTTTTAACCTTGCATTAGACATTCATTTTGGTTGCATCTTCGTTGGGTCGTTCAAATTATGTTGTATATTTGATGTTTTTTTCTTCTTTGACCTTGGATTTTCCGGTGATCTCTCTCATTCAATATGGTATCTGATTCGATTGTTAGTTTTTTTAATGTCTCCAGGATGTTTTTTTCTCAGCAAGGTCATTACCTTGAGTTAATATATTGATCTGTTATGCAAATTTATGAAAGTGTGTTCGATATATAAGTCCACTTGAACAACTTAGTGACGTTTGTGAATCCTTTAGATGTTTCTACACATAGCTGTGATATATATCCCTCTTTGCATGAACAGACCATCGTAATAATATATATTTATCAAGGAGTTTTGTTATATTCTCATGGCTAAGCACCTTTAGAGTGTGAGCATATAATAAACTCATCATTTCAAATATTTTGCAATTACATGTAATTTCAGAATTACTTTGTCGACTTTAACAATTCAGAGTCTGTCTGTGTGCTCACTATCTAAGTTTATAATGTAAAATTTTTAATCTCCGACGACTGAGCACTCCACATTAAGTCCACACAAACCATGTAGCAACTCTGCTTCAAATATTGAATATAGCTTCCTTGTATAAACTAAAACACCTTGCCTCAGCACGGGACTACTTTTTATAGCGGGAACAATTGCTTACTATTCACATTTAAAATCTTCATCCTTCTCATTCATTCACTAAGATTTCATGACATTTTCAAGACCCAAGAAACTTTCAGTGAGAGTGCTTGTTGGCTTGGTGGCATCATGACAGGTGTTATTCATGGACTCACTTCTTTGTGTTGAAAGGATTCCCATACCAAATATTTCCTTATTGAAGGTCGTTGACCACTTATGTCTGATATTGTACAAACTATTTAACCAAGCATTCTCCTGTAGATTCTCTAGCTCAATCATTGTGCACTAGGTTTCTTCAAACTCCTCTTTGGAGTTGCATCTACCCATGCATTTATAAAAAAGCTCATTGACTCTCTTGGTGCTCACACCACAATGGACTTTTGAAGACAATTTCTTGTAAATATGTAATTGGTATAATCTATGAGTAGTGTGCTGAAGACACTCTTCAATGGCTCTAACCATTGCTTGATTTTGGTTAGTGAATATTGTTCTCGGGTGTTTGTTATCCATTATCCGGATAAATGATTTGAATAGCCACTTGAATGAGTCAACTGTTTCATCTGATAAAAAACCAACTCCAAATAGAACGTTCTGTCAGTGATGGTTCACATCAACAATAGAAGTATAACATAAATTATATTTATTTAGTCTATAACTTGTATCAAATATTATGAGATTCCCAAAGCAATTGTAATCAAGTCTGGATATCCTATAACTCCAAAAGAAATTCAAAAAATTACCAGACTCATCAATTTAGACGTCCCATGCAAACATCGTATCCTCAGCTTGCCTCTAAGTGAACAATTGTAGAGAATATAACGTCCCCATGTTCAATTTTAACTTTTCTCTCTCTTTGTATGAAATTATAAGCATCTCTCTTCATGCAATTAAGATTTTCCACACCCCCGAATTCTGTAGCCAGAAAACTAAATGCATCGCTTGTTCTAATTTCTGATTGTGTCATCAATCTGAGCACTTCTGCATTGATATCACTCATCTTTCTGCTGGAATGCAATAGATGTTTGTTATCGTCCGCCACTAAAGGATGATTGTGACTTTCTAACCTGCCAGTTACCTTCGACATCAATGACATATTGGATCATGGCTGGACAACCAATTCTTGTGTCCCTCTTTTGTACTTCACTATCACATTGTTATTCAATTCTTTCTTGAAACCAACCTTACCACAAATAAAATCTTTTGTCTTAATCATTTTTGAATTCGACCAAAAACCAAACGTGGTCCTTTCGCATAGTGAATCCAATTTGATGTGCACATGCACAATATTGTTCATAACCTTCATTCTCATTATGAACCACTACGAGAAGCAAGCTTTTTGCAAGTGGATCAATGCACACAGTAACAAGCTTGGGGAACTGTAAATTTCAACATGCCACCAATAGAATGATAAAAATAGTGCTTAAACTAAACAAATTAATAAATCCAATAAGACTAGTATGAAACGATACAAAAATAATACCATAATACATAATACCATGATAATAATACAGAAATAATATCATAATAACACAAATTTATAGTTTAAATCCAATAATATAGAAATAATATCATAATACAACCATAATAATACTAAAATAACACCAAAATAACCCTTATTATAATAACAACAACATACCAGTAAAATCATTAATTAGATCCAATAACACTAGTGTAACCCCATGATAAAACCTAAATAACACCCAACTACCCTTAATATTACCACAATATTGTCTAAATACTACTGGAATAAGCTATGTTTGCTTAAAATATTTTGTCAGTTTATTGTACTCTGCGTTGAATAGCCTGCGTTGAATATAACCAAAATATTTCCAAAACAATACCATAATACAAACATTATCAAAGCTATAACACCATGATAATACCTAAATAACACCACGTCCACCCTTCAACATAACGATAACGTTGCAATTATTCAATTCTTTCTTGAAACCAACCTTACAACAAATGAAATCCTTTGTCTTAATCATTTTTTAATTCGACCAAAAACCAATGTGATCATTTCGCACAGTGAATACAATTTGGTGTGCATATGCACAATATTGTTTATAGGCTTCCTTCTCATTATGAACCACTGCGAGAAGCAAGCTTTCTGCAATTGGATCAATGCACACAGTTACAGGTTTGGGGAAGTGCAAATTTTAACATACCACCAACAGAATGACAAAAATAATGCTTAAACTAAACAAATTAATAAATCCAATAAGACTAGTATGAAACGATACAAAAATAATATCAAAATACATAATAACACCATAATAATACAAAAATAATACCATAATAACACAAATTTATAGTTCAAAGCCAATAATATAGAAATAATACCATAATACAACCATAATAACACCAAACTAACACCAAAATAACACTTATTACAATAACAACAGAACACCAGTAAAATCATTAATTAGATCCAATAGCACTAGTATAACCCCATGATAAAAACCTAAATAACACCCAACTACCCTTAATATTATCACAATATTGTCTAAATACTACTAGATTAAGCTATGTTTGATTAAAATATTTTGTCAGTTTATTCTACTCTGCGTTGAATTGCCTGCATTGAATATAACCAAAATATTACCAAAACAATACCATAATACAAACATTACCAAAACTATAACACCATGATAATAGCTAATGAAACACCACATTCACCCTCCAACATAACAATAACAATGCGATCAAATAATACAGTAATCAAACCAGAATAGCTGCACAATACTATCATTAAGATGCCATTAATAACACCAGTAAATACATAGAAATAAGTTCACCTACAGAATGCTTCTGGCTGCAGCTAATAAGCTCAGCTCATTAGCATCATTCTCACAATCATTTTGTGATTCCATCAGCATTTCTTGGTCAAGAGAAAAATCCATCGAAAGAACCCTAGCTGTCGAATACGAACACAAATGGAAAAAGAAAATAATTCCTGAACTCTAAACAAGAGTGAGAGCAAATATTCTTTTTTTCCAATTTAACGGGATCCAAAATGACAAAATATTTGATTTGGTGGGATCAGAAAGTGACAAATAGACGCTTTTTGGATGCTAGGCGGGGCTTCGGTTGGATCGCGCTGTTAAAAATTTTTCTGCTTAATTTTTTTAGGGTAGTCCCGCAATTCCACATGTTCCTTTTTTTTTGCTACCTCATGTAACCCTGTGTGCGGTCTCCAGACTAAATAATTTTTTATTTTACAGGGGACCAATCTAATATATCACAATTTTCTTAGCATTGAAACTTAAATATTTACAAGCTAATCACTCAAAATATCCGAATAATTAATCACTATATTATTTCTCTAACATTTATGTATTTGCTCGCCATTATCTCCCACCCCGTCAGCTGCATTAACCTCATTTCCTTCTCCATCAATCATCATTGAATTGTCTTCACTTCCCACATAGTTTAAAGATTAACACAGCGAGCTCCAGCCCGCCCGCTTTTGTGCACAACATATTTTGTAGTATTTGTACAATCGAAGCAATCTTGCTATCCGTCGCCAATCAAAGGCTTACCTATTATCCCGTGTTCTTTCCCTATAATTATGTAAAGTCAATTTAGAGTCAAAAGGTAATTGATATTTTACCATAACTAATATTTTTTGTTGATTTTGGCAAAAAAACTACACATATTTGTTGATTTGTGCAATTAGTTGCCCATGTTGTTTGATTTGTGCAAACACTTATACATGTTTTTTGTAATAATTAATCTTTTACCCTTGAAAAATCATTTGCTGAGAAGTGAAATTTTTTTCACTTAAAATTTTTACAATTTTATTTCTCTATCTTATAATAGTGAGAGGATGCTAGTTAATAGTGTGTTTGGAACAGCTTGTGCTTATCCAGATAAACAGCTTATTCTGAAACGTGACTCATGGGGTTTGACCCGAGGCCTGCGTTTAAAGTAAAAACCCAACCACATTTTTGGATAAGCTGCCCAAACGTGTTTTATAAACAATGAGGTGGCGTTTGACATTTTCAAAATGCTGTCCGCACTTATAAGCTGCCCCAAATGGGCCATAAATCTTCATAATTATCTTATAATGAACAATTGTTCTCTTTCTTTCAGCCACACATTATAAGATATTTAGAAAGAAAACACATTGGAATGCCCCTAATTAGGCAAAAATATTACATCAGGACTTCAAGCGTAGAGCTACGTTTGGATTGCAATAGTTAGGAATATCCCGCTGTGTTACAGGAATATTCCATTTGTGTTATTTGTAAAAGGTGAAGTGTTATTCTAGTATTATACGATGTTATTTGATTATTTTGTGGTGTTATTGGAATATTCCTCTGCATTACTTGTTGGATAGATTGGCTAGAAACAAATATTACTACTTTTTAGATGGATATATCGGTTATCATCAAATTTCAATTGCTCATGAGGATCAAGATAAAACAACATTTACAAGCCCTTATGGAGCATTTGCTTTACATAGAATGTCTTTTGGACTATGCAATGCACCTGCAACGTTTCAAAGATGTATGATGTCAAAATTTAGTACTTTGATTGAACATGAAATAGAAGTATTTATGGATGATTTCTCTGCATTCGGGACTTCATTTGAATTATTTTTAAATAATTTAGAAAAAGTTCTGGAATTATGTGAAAAAATCAACCTAGTACTAAATTGGGAAAAATGTCAATTTATGGTTGCAGGACGAATTGTACTTGGGCATAAAATTTCTGAAAATGGCATGGAAGTAGATCCTACAAAAATTCAAGTTATTGAAAAAATTACCACGAGCCACTATGATTAGAGGGGTAAGAAGTTTTCTAGGACATGTTGGTTTCTATAGACGTTACAAAAATTTTTTTAAAAAAATAACTAAGCCATTATGCTAACTTTTAAAAAAAGATATAAAATTTGATTTTAATGAGGAATGCATAAAAACATTTGAACTATTGAAAGAAAAATCAATTACTACACCTATAATAGTCTCACTTGATTGAGAGAAACCATTTGAAATAATGTGTGATGTTAGTGATTATCCTATTGGAGCTATTTTAGGACAAATGCACAACAAAGTTTTTAAAGTAATATATTATGCTAGCAAAACTCTGAATGATGATTAAATTAACTACACTACTACTGAAAGTGAGTTATTAGCTATTGTTTATGCCTTTGATAAATTTAGACCTTATTTGATTGGAACTAAATATATAGTACATACAGATCATTTTGCTATCAAATACTTGATGCAAATGAAAGACATTAAACCAAGATTAATTAGAAGGATACTTCTATTGCAAGAGTTTAACTTTACTATAGTTTATATAAAGGAAAATGATAATCAAATAGCTTATCATTTGCCTAGACTAAAAAAAGAAATAATAACTAATTTTGCAAATGAAATTTTAGAAAATTTCCCTTATGAACAATTATATAGTTTTGATGACATAATACACTGTGGTATGCAGATATAGTAAATTATATTGTAAGTGATATTCTATCATCGAATATTAAGAATCAACAATTAGAGAAATTTATATATGATTCAAAATTCTATTTTTGGGATGATCCATATTTATATAAATAATGTAAAGATCTAATTATTAGAAGGTGTGCGTCTTATGAAGAAACTCTACAAATATTTGAAAGATGTCATAATTCTGAATTTGGAGGACATTTTGGAACAAATAAAACTGCTTATGAAATTTTACAAGCTGGGTTTTATTGGTCTACTCTTTTTAGAGATGTCAATGAATATNACTCTACAAATAATTGAAAGATGTCATGATTCTGAATTTGGAGGACATTTTGGAACAAATAAAACTGCTTATGAAATTTTGCAAGCTGGATTTTATTGGTCTACTCTTTTTAGAGATGTCAATGAATCAATTAAAACATGCGAATAGATGTCAACGAGTAGAAAATATTTCTAGAAGAAATGAAATGCCTCTAAATTACACATTGAAAGTTGAAATTTTTAATGTTTGGGGATTAGATTTTATGGGACCATTTATGCATTCATTTAGAAACTTATATATATTACTTGTTATTGACNTCTCTGCGTTCGGGACTTCATTTGAATTATGTTTAAATAATTTAGAAAAAGTTATGGAATTATGTGAAAAAAATCAACCTAGTACTAAATTGGANAGGTGAAGTGTTATTCTAGTATTATACGATGTTATTTGATTATTTTGTGGTGTTATTGGAATATTCCTCTGCGTTATTTGTTGGATAGATTGGCTAGAAATAAATATTATTACTTTTTAGATGGATATACCGGTTATCATCAAATTTCAATTGCTCATGAGGATCAAGATAAAACAACATTTACAAGCCCTTATGGAGCATTTGCTTTTCATAGAATGTCTTTTGGAGTATGCAATGCACCTGCAACATTTCAAAGATGTATGATGTCAAAATTTAGTACTTTGATTGAACATGAAATAGAAGTATTTATGGATGATTTCTCTGCGTTCGGGACTTCATTTGAATTATGTTTAAATAATTTAGAAAAAGTTATGGAATTATGTGAAAAAAATCAACCTAGTACTAAATTGGAAAAAATGTCAATTTATGGTTGCAGGACGAATTGTACTTGGGCATAAAATTTCTGAAAATGGCATGGAAGTAATTCCTACAAAAATTCAAGTTATTGAAAAAATTACCACCGGCGACTATGATTAGAGGGGTAAGAAGTTTTCTAGGACATGTTGGTTTCTACATACGTTACATAAATTTTTTTTAAAAAATAACTAAGCCATTATGCCAACTTTTAAAAAAAGATATAAAATTTGATTTTAATGAGGAATGCATAAAAACATTTGAACTATTGAAAGAAAAATCAATTACTACACCTATAATAGTCCCACTTGATTGAGAGAAACCATTTGAAATAATGTGTGATGCTATTGATTATGCTATTGGAGCTATTTTAGGCAAATGCACAACAAAGTTTTTAAAGTAATATATTATGCTAGTAAAACTCTGAATGATGCTTAAATTAACTACACTACTACTGAAAGTGAGTTATTAGCTATTTTTTATGCCTTTGATAAATTTAGACCTTATTTGATTGGAACTAAATATATAACACATACAGATCATTTTGCTATCAAATACTTGATGCAAATGAAAGACATTAAACCAAGATTAATTAGAAGGGTACTTCTATTACAAGAGTTTAACTTTATTGTAGTTTATACAAAGGAAAATGATAATCAAATAGCTTATCATTTGTCTAGACTAAAAAAAGAAATAATAACTAATTTTGCAAATGAAATTTTAGAAAATTTCCTTTATGAACAATTATATAGTATTGATGAAATAAATACACTGTGGTATGCAGATATAGTAAATTATATTGTAAGTGATATTCTATCATCGAATATTAAGAATCAACAATTAGAGAAATTTATATATGATTCAAAATTCTATTTTTGGGATGATCCATATTTATATGAATNGAATGCCGAGAGTAATTATTATAGATGGAGGAACCTATTTTAGAAATAAGAGAATCGAGAAGTTGATAAAAATATGATATTATGCATAGATTCTTTACTGCTTATTGTCCTCAAACTATCAGACTAGCTGAAATATCAAATTGTGAAATAAAACGAATTTTAGATGTAAATCCTTATAAATTGGATTGGTCTGCTAGATTAGATACTGCATTATGAGCATATGAAATTGCTTATAAGACTCCTATAAGAATGTCCCCATATAGACTTATTTTTGGAAAAAAAAACAGGTCACTTACCTGTAGAATTGAAGCATAAAATATTTTGGGCTATTAAGGAATTTAATTTTATTCTAAAAGATGCTGGTGAGAAAAGATTATTGCAACATAATGAATATGAGGAGATTAGAAATGAAGCATATGATATTGCAAAAGTCTATAAAGAAAAAATGAAAATATGACATGATCGGAAGATTATTAAGAAGAAGTTTGAACCTGGACAAAAAGTTTTATTATATAATACAATATTGAGATTATTTCCAAGAAAATTGAAATCTAGGTGGTTAGGACCATTTAAAGTGATTAAAGCCTATCATTATGGAACTATTGTTATTAAAGATCCTAAAACTGGAAAAATATTTAAAGTTAATGGGCATCGATTGAAACATTATTATGAATGACACATACAACAATTTAAAGAAGTTTTATTGTTAAATCATCTCAACTAAACAATGGTACGTCAGGATGACAACGTTAAACCAAGCGCTTTATGGGAGTCAACCCATATATAAATCTATATATCTATATATTATTACTATTTTGTTAATAAGTGTATTTATATCTTAGGAAATAATAGTATTTTTTAGTCCTACACAATTTTAGCTATCATAAATTAAGAAAAATATTGGTATTGGAGGAAAATTTGGAATTGAATTGATAAAAAAAGATATAAAACGTGAATTTGGCCTCTGGCGCCAGAATGGGCACCAAAAGGCCAAGTTGGATATTTTTGGTAGAATTGGGGTGCCAACCACCCTATATGAGCCATTGACCTCACTTTTGGTTGAGGTTTAGTTTTTTCTCTTTAGTAGTTTAGGGTCTAGCCATATAACTTTTTTGTTAACTATTCTTAGAAAACTAGAAAATAAACTAGAAAAGGAGCCCTCTTCTTTACTCAACTTGAAGCTCTACATATTGGTCCAACCTCTAGCACTTAGTAGGTGAAGTCATTATGGGGGAGCTCAAGGAGAGTTCACATAGGACTATTTAACTTTAGGGTTAACCCTGGGTGCTGGTCTGGGGCTAAGGCACACTTTAACTCACTACACTCACCCTCACTCACAATCCCTCACAACCTTAAACCCAATATTTGTTGACTTTGATCCCTTGAACTTTTGGGAGACTCGTGTAGATGGTCCCCTAAACCCACTAGTCATATGCTAGGGTTTAGCTAAGACTAGTACATAGAGGACCCAAATGAGGATTCCATTAGTCCATGGCTCATATATGGTGGTTAGCACCCGAGTTCTACCAAAAATATCCAACTTGGCCTTTTGCCCCAAAATCCCCCAAATTACCTAGATACCCTGGAGCCCTAAATTTGGTTAAAATTCCCAAATCCACCAAAAATACTCAAACTTTTCCAAGAATCATTTCAAACCCTTTCAAAATACCCAATTTACCCAAAACTACAAAAAAATTCCAAATTGGCCAAAATACCCCAAGNTATGCTAGGGTTTAGCTAAGACTAGTACATAGAGGACCCAAATGAGGATTCCATTAGTCCATGGCTCATATAGGGTGGTTAGCACCCCAGTTCTACCAAAAATATACAACTTGGCCTTTTGCCCCAAAATCCCCCAAATTACTTAGATACCCTGGAGCCCTAAATTTGGCCAAAATTCCCAAATCCACCAAAAATACCCAAACTTTTCCAAGAATCATTTCAAACCCTTTCAAAATACCCAATTTACCCAAAACTACCAAAAAATTCCTAATTGGCCAAAATACCCCCAAGACCATAGTTACAGAAATACCCTTGGCACCCCAAACTTTCCCAAAACCTCCAAAATCACTCCAAATGTCTCCAAAACCAATTTGGACCCTTCAATTGAACCCAATTTAACCATTTTGACCAAAATCACCAAATTGCCTTTAAAGGCCCAATTTCCCCAAATTCTCCTTAAATGTCCATCAATTTGGCCCAAAATTCCCTCAATTTCAAATCTATACTCAAATTCACCTTTCAAATGTCCAATATAAACCAAATCCAAGCTTAATTAGCCCATGCTTTGAGTCCAATTTTGTTCTAAGTCAAAACCCCAATTTTGGTCATATGACTTGGTTCCACCAATTTGAACCCCATAGCCTACTCAATTTCCCATAATTTGAATCATAAACTCTTCATAATAATCCTACACACCAAACTTGACCTTTAATTGGCCTTGGTGAAGCCTCAATTGCATTCAATTTTAATTCAAGTCCAAAAATTCCCAAATTTGCCCAAATTGGTCATACATCCAAATTCCACCAAATTGATTGCCCTAACCCCGAAATTGAGACCCAATTTATGTTGAAAACTATTCATGATGTTCCTATAGACAATTCTCAACAATAAATTTGGACTTAACCCAACCTAGACCTAAGTTTAGCCCAACATGCCCAAATTCNAAAAGTAAAAACAGGAGTAAAAGTTTAATTGAACAAATTTAGATTTAATTTTAACATATAGAGATCATTAGACTTATATGCATTGGAGGATAACATAAAAGCAAACAAACACACTAACATACATTCACAACTACAACATAAAGAAAATACCTGGTAGTAAATAAAAAATTTAAAATGAAGTTCTTAAGTGAAAGTTTGTAACATTCTAAACCTTCCTAAAATTTAGGATTAAGTTCAACAAAAACTAACTAAATGCGCTAGACAACACANTTCTTTCACGGATATTCGTTTAAGTTGCCTCCGCCCGATCTTGTTTGGGCGGATATTCTTAACCTATCCTTGTGAGGTTTATCACACGTAGACTCTCCACGTTTTACTTTTTCTCTTGTTTGTCACTTTGTTGTATGTCCCTTCTTATTTGATTCTTCTCCTCCTCGAATCATTTATATGGTTCGGAAGGGAGATTTATTCAAATAGGGGAAGTATACGACGATTGACAAGCTGGCGACTCCCTTTTAAAATAAAAAAAGAGAAAAATGAACGGAAATAGGCTAGCCCAAGTTTGACCCAAACTTAGCCCAACATGTTTAAAATGGGTCAAAAATAAAAAATCCACCAAATTGATTAACCAATTGACCTCAAAATGACTTTCACCCTTCATGAAAGTTGTTCCTCATGGTCTCTTACACCAAATGCCATAGTTAATTGGGCCAATTAACATGTTTAACTNAAATCACTCCAAATGTCTCCAAAACCAATTTGGACCCTTCAATTGAACCCAATTTAACCATTTTGACCAAAACTGCCAAATTGCCCTTAAAGGCCCAATTTCCCCAAATTCACCTTAAATGTCCATCAATTTGGCCCAAAATTCCCTTAATTTCAAATCTATACTCAAATTCACCTTTCAAATGTCCAATATAAACCAAATCCAAGCTTAATTAGCCCATGCTTTGAGTCCAATTTTGATCTAAGTCAAAACCTCAATTTTGGTCATATGACTTGGTTCCACCAATTTGAACCCCATAGCCTACTCAATTTCCCACAATTTGAATTGTAAACTCTTCATAACAATCTTACACAGCAAACTTGACCTTCAATTGGCCTTGGTGAAGCCTCAATTGCATTCAATTTTAATTCAAGTCCATAAATTCCCAAATTTGCCCAAATTGGTCATACATCCAAATTCCACCAAATTGATTGCCCTAACCCCAAAATTGACGCCCAATTTATGTTGAAAACTATTCATGATGTTCCTCTAGACCATTCTCAACAATAATTTTGGACTTAGCCCTACCTAGACCCAAGTTCCAACATGCCCAAATTGACCAAAATTCCAAAATCCTTCAAATTGAACCCCCAATTGGACTCAAAGTCATTTCAATCCTTCACAAAAAATATTCATTATAATCATCTACACAATGTTGATCAATTAATTAGGCTCAAAGTCATGGCTAGCCTAACCAAAACCCAACTTCTGGCCATTTAGACTCACATTGAACCCATGCACCAAAATTGACTTAGTCGTGTCAAATTGACCAAGGCAAGACTTTTATAGCCAATTTTTGGACCCTAATGACCAAGCTAAACTGACTTAACCCACTCTAGATGAGCCATGGACCAAAGGTCCCCTAAATCAAGGGATTTTTTCCTAAATTGCTTAAGCCAAAGGGATCTTTGTCAAAACCCATCACCAGCCCAAATTAATTGTTCTGACAGATTCCTCTGGCTCACGTGACCTCCTAGCCACCTCCCGTGCCATGACCAACCACGACGAAGGAGCCAAAATTGAGAGCCCCAAACCAAATTTCATACCCAATTTCACCCATCCAATGTGTCTATCTCTGATTGGTGTTTAACATCATGAAGTCCTCCACCTAAGCTTCACATTGCACCCAAATGGGGACCATGCTAGGCACCCTAAGCTATTTTATTTAAACCTCACCCCATAGTCAAGAGGAGGAGAGCTGAAATTTTTGTAAGTAAACTTTGCAAAATTGATCCCAAAGACTCTCTAAGACCTCCTCAGCTCAAACCCATCATTTTCCCCCACTGATCCCCACTGTGGAAGCTCAATTTTCTGCTAAAAACCAGGACATAACTCTAAACAGCTCCACACTCCACCAAAATCAAATTGCTTATGCACACATAATCTCCACAGTGAAAGAAGACAAAACCCCATCAAAGCCCCCTCATAGAGAGCCTCTACCTTAGACTTTGGTCAACACCCAAATTCAGCCTTGATTGAATTTGGGTCTCAGCTTTTCACCACGATCAGAGGCCCAATCCCTAGCCTCCTTGGACCTCTACGAATGTGTCAAGCACCTATGATTGAAGCTTCCCTTCTCAGAGCAAAGGTATTGAACTTCCCCTCTTCCCGAGCCTATTTTGATTCTCCATGTGATTATGGTTAGTTTAGTAGCATGCTTACTGTATAAATATGTTTGTCCCGCTTAGACAAGTCTATAGGATCAAACCCAAGGTCATTTGGTTGAGAAATGAGTGAGATCTTAAGCTTTTAATGTGAACAGTTCACTGGTTTTGGCTATCGGGGACGATGATGGGGAGTCGTTCGATCGAGCATGTATCAAATAGATGGATGAGATCGAGCCAGACATCGCCTTCATACATGAACCGCAGGCTGCGTCAACACTGAGGTGGATGGCGACATCGAACAAGAGGACACCACGTGGAGCTTCGAAGCAGCGTAGGTTGACGCGCACCGTGTGTTTGAATAGAAAAATAGGGATTTTTTCTATTTATTTAAATGACCATAACTTTGAAAAACACATCTTTGCATAGAAAAATCACAAAAATAAAGTAAAAATACTCTTGTGCTTAGTGAACAGAGGAGAACAATGTGGAAATGGTTTGAAGATTATTTAATGCATATTTTATTTTTAATTAATTAAATATTGTTCTAAGTATTTTGATTCTCCATGCATTCAAGTATTTCTCCAAGGCTTGATATTTTGGCATGGTGTTGGCTCTATCATGAGGGATATTCCCTAATTTTTCCAAAGTTAGAGGAGACCCCTAGACATAGATCCATATTTTACAAGTTTATGTCTATCATTTGCATCAATTAATCATAATAATTAGCATGTTGCTTAGAATAATCCAAGAAAATTTTGGTATTCACTGTGACCAGAGAACCCTAGGAAAATTTTTTCATGAGTCAAGTCAATAAGAACACACCTAATTTTCATAAAACTCTAAGATATAAAGAAAATTAATTTAGGAAAAATAAACATCTAAACGACTTGGTTTTGATTCTCTATTGTAATTTAAAGTTCAGAGGACTCCCCATAAAAAAAAATTCAAAATATTTGGAGTTCATTTGACACCCTAATCTANTTTCATGAGTCAAGTCAATAAGAACACACCTAATTTTCATAAAACTCTAAGATATAAAGAAAATTAATTTAGAAAAAATAAACATCTAAATGACTTGATTTTGATTCTCTATTGTAATTTAAAGTTCAGAGGACTCCCCATAAAAAAAATTTCAAAATCTTTGGAGTTCATTTGACAACATAATCTGATATTCTAAGTTAAATAACTTTTTTGACACTAAAATAATTTTTAATAATTAAAATATAACTTTAAAAAATTATAAAATTAGTTTTGGGAGTTCTCTATAATCAAATGGATTTTCTAAAAATAAAATTGTAATCAAAATAAAAATTTCNTTTAAAAAATTATAAAATTAGTTTTGGGAGTTCTCTATAATCAAATGGATTTTCTAAAAATAAAATTGTAATTAAAATAAAAATTTCATTTTAAGCATATTTTGAGTATTTAAATAATAAAAAATTAATATATATCATAAGATTAATAAAATTTATAGAAAATTTCTAAATTGTTTCCTAAGAACATTAGAGTAGTTTNATTTCATTTTTAAGCATATTTTGAGTATTTAAATAATAAAAAATTAACAAAAATCATAAAATTAATAAAATTTATAGAAATGTTCTAAATTGTTTCCTAAGAACATAAGAGTAATTTGAATATTTTTCCTAATTTTCTAAGCGAAGTCATTGAGTTTTAAACCTTAAAAATAAATTTCAAAGGTTAAAAACGGATTTTTATTAAATTTTCATTTAAATAATTCTAATAATTCAAAGAAAAATTACAAAAAATGTAAAATTTATTTCTCTGGATTCTTTGACCTCATAGAGATTTAATAAAAAAAGAAAAAAACTTAATTTTCCACATTTGAAATATTTTATAATTAATTAATACTACATAACTTAAAATAATTTTAATAATTCAAATAAAACTAAAAAAATCATGAAATTTAGTCCTAGTTCTCTTGTTTAGTTCTACCTCTAGTAAAAATTTCAAGTGATTAGACTTTGAATTGGTCAAGTTATTGAATTTTATTCGAAAATTTGNTAAATAATTCTAATAATTCAAAGAAAAATTACAAAAAATGTAAAATTTATTTCTCTGGATTCTTTGACCTCAGAGAGATTTAATAAAAAAAGAAAAAAACTTAATTTTCCACATTTGAAATATTTTATAATTCGTTAATACTACATAACTTAAAATAATTTTAATAATTCAAATAAAACTAAAAAAATCATGAAATTTAGTCCAAGTAGTTCTCTTGTTTAGTTCTACCTCCAGTAAAAATTTCAAGTGATTAGACTTTGAATTGGTCAAGTTATTGAATTTTCTTTGAAAATTTGTATTTTTGCATGCAAATAATCATGTAAATTAAATTAAATTTTGAAAATCACATTTTCACCTATGATGTCTTAATTGACTCATGAGTGAGGTAAGATAAAAATCCCAAATTCATTTGAATTAAATTTGATGAAGTATGAAGTGATAGAGCCTTAGGGGTAAAAGTGTAATTTTGGAAATTTAACCCTAATTAACATTTGGGTTTAATTCAAGAAAGAGAAATGGGCAAACTTTGATCTTAATTGACATGTTCAAATGATTGAAATATAAGGAATTAATTGATAGAAACCAATTTCACTTTTCTTAATTAAAGGATAAAATTGTAATTTCCTAAATTTCTTAAATCATTGATTTAGAGGTCTATAAAATTAAATGATCCTAGACTTAGGGGTATGATTTTGGATGTTAACAACTCACTAATTTAATACCCTTATTTGATGTTCAAATGACATTCAAACATTTTGATGATGAATTACTATCACTTAAAATTTAATTTCTTTCAAAAAAAATTACTAATGTATCCACCAAGGTCTTAAGGGCTAAGTAGTGACCTAGGCTAAATCAAATCTTGGTAAATGAGGATTAGAAAAAAATGAATTCAACTAGAAATAAAACACATTTAAAAACATTAAAAGCCCAAGTTAAAGCTGAAATTGACTAAGTGTCTTAATAGCATTAACTTACCCATTTTAAAAGTCTTCACCCACATAATTCTCAAATTAAATGACAAATGATAAATACCCTACTCTTAGAGATAATTGAAACATCGATATTCACTGATCACTAGAAGTATTTATAGGATGAATTATTAAACAACATAATAAGTTTAAATGAACTCAAGACTTTTCGTAAAGCGGTGAGAGGGAAGCATGGACCTGCTTCTTTCTCCCGATCTTTTGGATACCTCAGAGGTCTACTAAATTTAATATATTTTGCTTAATGAAATTATCCTCAAATGAATTAATAAAGGCTCACCAAGATATGATTTAGGATTTGGTAGATCACTAGAATCTTATTTCCCCACTTTACATAAAATGATTTTAACATATAAATGCAATCACATGCATTTTGAGTTTCAGTTGAAGATGACGGGAAGACCATCCAGGTATGCTTTTATTTTACCTGCATTTGTAGTTTTCCATACTTTACTTTTCAGTACGTTACTATACTTACTCACCTACATGTATGAACAAAAAAACACAAACCTGCATGTTAAACAACGATGTCACCCTGTATGAAAATCAAAGCTGCTAGGATAGTCGTCAATCAAAATNCTCTTGTGAATTACAGCAGAGTTCTTGAGCAACGCCATGGAGGAACAAGGCAAATTTTCTCAAAAGATGTCGCCTTATTCCTAAGGGCAAATCATGGAGAAATCTTCTCTTCAGAAGATAGTTAAAGGGATAATGCGGGCCAGCCAATCCCCCATTTCCTAAGGCCACAACAGCTCCCAATTACAGCATAGTACCGCTCGAATTGATTCAATATTATATTTAATTTAGTTGAACTAAAAAAAAAATCTATTAATATTAGTTTTGTTCAATTTAGGCTCGTTTGAGCATTCGAGAAATTATTCGGTCAGGACATCGAGCATAAACTTATGTTCGGGCGTCAATTAAAAATAGTATGTGGCATTGTGGGTCTCACGACTCTCGATTAATAAATGAAAAATAGTGTTTTTTTTACTGTGCGACCATACCCGAATTCCGTCCAAGCGGCCGAAAATTAAACACGTCTATACTAAAACGTCAGGATCATTGCATTGAAAACTAAACCGTCCAACGGGACTCGAGAAAATTTTGGGGTTTTCTTCTATTTGAGCATTGTTTCTTCCTCGTTCGTCATCTTTTAGGGTTTCATTCTATTCTAGCATTGCTTCTTCCTCATTCGCCATCGTCTAGGCTTTTCATTGCCTGAATCACATGCTAGGGATATATTCGATGCTGAGGAGCCTAAGAAGATGGATTTCCTAGAGCCTAAGAAGATGAAAAATAATGAGCGTAAGAAGATGAAAATTGAAAAAGTGTAAGAAAAAGGAAGGCCGACAGCTAAAGAGTCAATCTACGCCATTTAGGTAATTTTGTTTGTGCTTGTACTTATATTCAAAAGTCTATTATAACTGTTATTAGCATAGCATCATAGAGTATTTTCATGCATATTTCAAATTATAAAATGTATCACTAAAAGAAAAACCAAAATCACTCAATCACACCAAGATAATACGTTAATAACAAAAAAACAAAAAATAAAAAACTGAAATAAAACCAAAATAATATCACAGTAACTCTATAGTATTAGTTAAATAATATCAAACTAATGCCAAAATAATACCAAAATGATACAAATATAAAACAAAAAAAAACCAAAATAGCATATTAATAATACCGAAATAACATCATGATAATACCAAAATAATACCATGATAACACCAAAATCCTAACCCTAAACAACTCAACAACCTATAAATAACACCTTAATATCATCTTAATAACATCAAAAAACAATTTTGTTGGTATTTTTTTACTCCGTGTAATTTTGTTGATGTATTCGTGTTTTTGATGTATAGATAACAAAATGACTATATTTGTTGCATTATCCTTTTTGAGTAGGCTTATGAACACATGATCCTACAATTCTAAATGTCGTCCATCTGTAGTAAGAGAGGCTCTTGATAAGGTCAGGTTTGCCCTGTCTGAGGAGACCAGAAATAGCTTGAAAGAATTGAATGTAGATCAATTTTTTTTATCTCCCTCCGTAACCTTAAGACAATGTTTCGACATTGCATATATTGAAATGTTGGGACTAAGAACGAATGGTATTCAAAATGGGCATGAAAGAGCTCCTTACACTCCATGATGAAGTCGCCTTGTTGATAGGCATGTCCAATAGAAGAGAAGCAACAAATTGGAAAAAAAGTTTTAGCTTCTGTTGTAGATGACCTACAAATAAAGAATGTTATATTGAACGTTTCAATCAGGGAGTGTTCTACGTCTTTTAAGAAATTGTTTTTGAAGTTTCTGTTATCAAATTTATTTTTTTACTTTTCATAATTTTAGTGCTCCTAAAAGGCTTTACACCTTTGGGGAGAATGTATGGAACTTCTCCTCATTTAATTGGCATGTTGTCGTATGTGATTTACTCATTGATCAAATTAATGTAGTAGCCATTAAAATAAGGCGGAATAGCCCTTTGGGATATATCGATGGTTTTCTTTTTCTCCTAACATTTAGTGTTATTTCCTTTTATAAACCTTAAAAAAAAAATTTTGTCAAAGCATATTATGGCTTATATTTTTTTTTGTCAAAGCATATTATGGCTTATCTTTTACACAACTCTGGTTTTATGAGCACAAATCATTGGTCACGTCTGTCAATCTTGAGGCNTCAAAGCATATTATGGCTTATCTTTTACACAACTCTGGTTTTATGAGCACAAATCTTTGGTCACGCCTGTCAATCTTGAGGTTAGATCTCGAATGCTGAGGTGGCCCAAAAATGTAAGTTGGAACTCGTCGCAGATCCATATAACCTTTAAGAGGCTCAACCCTGTACAGGTAAGCCATTTATATCATTAGCTAACATTCACTTTTTTGTAAAATCTGAGCAGTTCAATTTCTATTTTATTTATGTGTTATTAGAGTTGTGTTGCTTTTGTGTTATTATGTGGTGCTCCTGTTGTATGCTAGTGTTATTGTACTGTCCTGTAGGTGTTATTGTGATATTATTTAGTTGTTCTAGTAGTGATTTTGTTGTGTTTTGTGGTATTTCTAATAGATTTTTGTTGTAGATTTTGATGTGGTGTAATTAATTTGGTGTTATGTTTCCTATTATTATGTTGTTTTGGTGGTGTTATTTCTCTTATTTTAAGGTATTTTAGGTAGGCGTTGCTCTAATTTTGTTATTTCTTGTGTTACTTTTGTATAATCATGTAGGTGTTACACTGGTATAATCGTGATATATAAGTGTTATTTAGGTTTTTTTGGTGTTATTTAGGTGTTTTTTTGTGTTATTTAGGTGTTATTCAGGGTTCACTCTTTTTATTTTATTGGGTGTTATTATGATGTTATCTTCGNGAAAACCAACATCAATGAAAAAATCACTATATGATGCATTGGCGAGAAGTTTTTGATGTTTCTTGAAATGGTCTTTGATAATATTCAGATGAACAGCAAGTACTCACGAGATGCAGTGTTGGCTTGGATAAGTGATAAGGCAACCATTGCTCCTAGTGAAAGTGCCTGGCGCCTCCCAGGTCTCTCTAAGAAACAACCTGACAACCAAATGAACCCATATTATCAAACGTTATCCCTTCTTTTTGGAAACTTTACATACATTCCACTCAATTTCTATGCATTTACATATCTAACACCTAAACTTCAATTTTTTACATTCATACCACCTTAACCATACATTTCACTTTTTAAAAGTTAACATAGTGGATNTATCCCTTCTTTTTGGAAACTTTACATACATTCCACTCAATTTCTATGCATTTACATATCTAACACCTAAACATCAATTTTTTACATTCATACCACCTTAACCATGCATTTCACTTTTTAAAAGTTAACATAGTGGAGTTTTTGCAATGATATGAAAAAATTGAGTGGTGTCAATGTAAAAAATAAAATTGGTGTGTAGAAATGTTAATACATACGAATTGGGCGGTATATAAGTAAATATCCTCTCTCTTTTTTTTTTTTTTTT
>JXCR01104583.1:0-31638 GCA_002079205.1 Phalaenopsis hybrid cultivar | reverse complement strand
ATCTATATATATATATATATATATATATTTATATATTTATTTATTTATTTATTTATTAAAAATCATGAAAAAAAGAATTGAATTAAAAAGAATAAATGAGGAAGGGGAAGTTTACAACCCTTCATCAAAAGGAAGAAGAGGGGTTTCAGTGGGCAATGTATGCCACGATTTTGTTGTTACCTGCTGCTAGCTCAGATCGCGACTGTATCGCGGGGGTTCAGAGGAGGAGAAATTTATGAGCATCAATGATCTCAATATGCCACAATCCTACTGTTGCCTTCACGGATAGCTCTAATCGGGATTTTATTACAAGTCTTCCACCATTGAGGTGATGGTTTTGGGTGAAACAGTGAGAGAGTGAAGGACATCAGCAAGGGTTTTGACAATGAGCTAGGGGAGGGTAATTTGAAACCACGAGAGGAGAGGGCTGCAAGAGAGAGTCGTGAAGTCGGATCATTGCAATCTTTTTAAAATAGAAAAGAGTCGGTGAGGTAGCAAAATAAGAAGGTGGCAGCGAGGTGGAGGAAGAAAAGAAAGAATTCACGCAAGATTTCTAGAGTCCAATTCGAGAAGGTGCATAAGTAGTGAAAACAAAGAAGGAAAGGGATAAAAAAAAAATTCATGGCTTACGCAATCAAACGTCAGTGAGATTCAGGAGGGGGAGAAAGGACGTTTTTCAGATCTTACATTTTGACATTCAATCAATGTCCTAAAGTTGTAACAAACATCAAATATCTAATTTAGACTGACATGAATATGAATATAACAACTTTTTATGTTGTGGATTTATTTTTTTGAGATGTTTAGTTTAACTATAAGCTTGCTAATTTGGAGTTCAAATGATCATGAATTATATTAAGTAGTTTCCAATTGAAAAAAAGAATCAAAATCCTAAATTATATATTGTAGTTTATGAAGTAAGGGATGAACACAATGGTACATGAGCTATTATGGGCTTCACTTTTATGAATTGGTGGCTACTTGTGTGCATTCCACTTGTTTTAATGACAATGTGCTTTGTATCTGANATCTATGATGCTCTTTCCTATTCTTAAATCTAAGTTAGAAAGAGTTTAAATTTTATATTACTACTTGAATTATTTTAATTTAAGTTGTTGAATAAAAATTAGAGTAAATAACATTATTATTTAATCTATTAGTTTTAATTGTCCTTATGTGAATGATATTTTACTTATTGTATATTATTTGTCTTGTCCGTTTATTTATATACACTATTTTAGTCGGTCAGTTCTTAGTCNTGATGCTCTTTCCTATTCTTAAATCTAAGTTAGAAAGAGTTTAAATTTTATATTACTACTTGAATTAATTTAGTTGAAGTTGTTGAATAAAAATTAGAGTAAATAAAATTATTATTTAATCTATTAGTTTTAATTGTCCTTATGTGAATGATATTTTACTTATTGTATATTATTTGTCTTGTCCGTCTATTTATATACACTATTTTAGTCGGTCAGTTCTTAGTGTATATTTGATAACTTAGTTAATTTATGGTTCGTTTGAGGGGGCGGTGCGATGGCAGTGCAACACTGCACCGTAGTTTTGTCTGTTTAGGTAAACTGTATTATGACAGTTTTTTCAAAAAGCTTCCGCTGAAAACTGTGTTTTCCCACCACTCCTAGTTAAGTGCGGTGACAGTTTTCTAGCTATGGTCACACTTTAAAAAAAAATTATAACAGTCACCACAGTTTTTTGAGTATCAGATTATTATTCAGCAGTTTCACAATTATTTTTTTAATAAACTGCAGTTATCTCAAAGAGACACTTGTTAAAATAATAAATGACAACTTTAATTTTTGAGTGATAAGTATGAAAATCCTAAAATACCCATGTTATANTTAAGTGCGGTGACAGTTTTCTAGCTATGGTCACACTTTAAAAAAAAATTATAACAGTCACCACAGTTTTTTTAGTATCAGATTATTATTCAGCAGTTTCACAATTGTTTTTTTAATAAACTGNCCAGCCAAATGTCTCTATATGTTTTTTGTGCATGATTACATAATCAACAAAAATTAAACATATAATATGTATTAAAAAAAAATAAGTACAACGTAATACAAATGTAATCCCAAAAATCATATGGTTTGAACAAATCAATTGAAAGCAACTTAAAATTTATTATTGATTAATTGATAATGAAAGGTTTAGTCGAGGTCTAAAGAATTAATTTAGCTAGATGGCAAGTTAATAATTTTAAATTTAGACATAAATCAAGTCAAATTCAACTTAACACTAATTATTTATATAACCCACAATCATAGAAATGACCTAACAAAAAAAATATGATGTATTTTAGTAAAAAATATATATTTTTTGATAAATTTAAGGGAAAAACCTTATAATTGTTTTGTATTGAACTTATACTAAAAAAAATAATTGCCTCTATTGAATATTTATTGAACAACTAAGACTAATTTATCAAGCAAACTTACTAGTGATGGTATTCTCCTAATATTCTTGTATGTTGAATCCTTTTGAGATGGGTCTCATATCATTCGTAAAAACATATAACCCAATAAATGACCTTGTATCATAGAGAGGGTAATAGGGAGAGAGATGGATGAGAGTCTTTATAGGGAATCTTAAGAAATATTTTAAATTTTGATCTCCAATAAGTAGGAGGTAGGCGGCTCCTCGGAGATTCCTTATGTTATAAGATTTTAGAGAGGGAAAAGAGAAAAGTGGAGATAGAAAGCGATATCCAGAGAAGGAAAAGAGAAAGAAGGAAGCCCCCTCTTTATCCTTTTCCCTCTCCTTTTATACATGAGGGAGAAAATTAATAAAATAATTGAAGTAGTGCATCTTATATTGTACGTCACCATTCTCTGGTGTCTTTATGACAAGACTGTAATGTGGATGTCACGTATTATCAGTACGAAAGCTCTTGTTCTACTCTTGCTTGATTTGTAGGAGAGCTTGCGAGTTATTCTACGGCTTATGTGCGCTAACATGCTGTGTCAAGCACATTCGCTTGAAGTTAGTGAATAAGGCAATCACTACTGGTGGTAAACTGTTAAGCCATATGAGGGCCAACTCCCTCAACTTGGTGAAGAAAGAAGACACTCTAGTACATCGGTGATCCTTAGTAAGCATATGGTTGACTTGGATGAGGTTATGTGGTCGATTGGATCAACCTAATTCTAGTGTATAGATTTTAAACCTTTTTGAGGCTTGACCTTAGAGATTTGTCAAGAGAATGCATTCTTTGGCTAATGGGGCACTTCAGTACTCCCGTACTGATACAATTAGGTCTATGCCAACCAACACTCGAATCTTTCCAAGGCTAATGGTGTCATTCGGTCGTTGGGCGTCAACTTTTCCTCTCAAGGATGTTGCTCCTTTATCCGAGTCAAGATAATTGTGAGGCTCTGTTACATTGCCAATTCTTGGTCCATGATGAGGAACCTCAAGAGTGTCCATGAGTCAGCTGGTGATGGCAGTAAATTGGATTATTATCTCATGTTGGACCTGTCGAGAGGTAGGTCGATGCCTCGCTTGAATTTCCAATGATGGTTAACTCGGGTATTTGATCAGTTTGTTCAACTCCAATAGGCCTGAACTTAGATCGATCTTTTTGTTCTTCTCATAGCTTCGCTAGCCTTCATCCTTTGCTCAGATGACTACAACCTTTCGTTAGATCTCTTCGAGATTCGCGCCACACATTCTTGATTTACATTATAAAAAATCACTTTCAAATACTTGGATTTAAAAACCACAAATGATGAAAGCAAAACCATTTGACATGTCATGGATTCCGTCTAACTAGTTAGCTCCAAGTGGTTAAAGCCCAAACAAATGATTTATCATGACCGGCACACAAATAATTTATGTTCAGAGTTATGGATATAAATATTCTTTTTTCTCAAGAAGCTGCTTCCCACTTAATTATTACATATTTACATATTAAATATCACAACTTATTTATTTATATAAATGCCACTCAACCCCTTAATATCATATTAAAAATATCACAATTATTAATATTTCAAAAATGACATTGAGCCTTTTCATCCATAAGCTTATGATAATAAGGTTTTATAAATATAAATATTAAATATCTAAATTCAAAAAAAAATTGTTATATGTAAATGTAAATTTACAAAAAAAAAAAATAATAATAAATAAAAATAAAAAAAAAGGTTCAATTTTACCTTTCCTATGATTCCTTCCCTTTGTCTTTCTCAAAGCAGTTAACACAAGGCACTGTGGATAAGATCCGAAGTGTCGGTGGCATTTACTAATTTTTTTCTAATTCCTTTTAATTAATATTAAAAATTGAAAGATTTACATAGGTAATAATATTTTGTTATATATTTACATATCGACCATCTAAACTTCTAATATCAAATGCAAAATTCATGAATTTCGGCGCAGGATCTGTTTTGGGCAGCTGCAACTGTTTAAAGAAGCAGCTGTGAAGCCACTGTAGAAGATTAATGTTGAGAAATTTAGGGCAAAGATATGTAAGATTTGACACAAATTCAGAAGGAAACATAGAGATTTAATGAGGTTTGACAAAGATGCATTTGTCCTCGGGAGCTGAGCGGCGGCTTTTTCTTCAATTCTGCTCCACTTCGCTCGCTTGTTCCGTTGTAGCATCTGTCCGTTATATGATATAATTTTTCAAAAAAATTAGGATGATTATTATAAATTTACTTTACTTCATAACAAGAATATAATTCAAATGGAAATTATTTTTATATTTTTAACGGTGAGAATTTAACGGTTATTATTCAAAATTAATAATCTAAACTATAGTATGTCAAACCATGGTTAGTTTGGTGGTTAGCTCCATTAAGAAAAGTACAGTAACCCGCCAAAAGCTGCGGCAGGGAATGCCGAGAGAGGGGACGCCTCCACAAACGGCCACGTTATATTATCATACTACCCCGTGACCTGTCACAAGTTCTCTGCCACCTTTTTTTTTTTTAATTATTTTTTAATATTAATATTTATAAAATAATCATTACGACATAAATTTGATAAAAATTAAAAAAACGAGTTAATTTTTTTTCATAAATTTTATTATTTGAGTGGAAATTTGAAAAATGAATGAAACAAGATAGTAGATTTGTAAATAATAAATTTGGAGGGGGTATGTATGAAATTGTGCCTTTTTTAAATATATTATATTTATACTATTTATAATTTAATATTTATATTTATAATACTTTAAAAATATTGGAAATGGGTGATTGAAGGAATTTCGGGCAAATTTATTGAAAAGAGAATGGTTCTTAGGATGGGAGGAAGATGTAGTGATTCGAACTTCGCTTTAAGGTTTAAATGTTTCTCTCTAGTTTTTCTTTGTTTAGAAATTCCTATCATTTTTTTTCTTTCTTCCTTTTTATTTTAGGGTTTCATGAAGTATTGGGATTTTTCGGCTCCCATTTTACATGAATTCTTTCCCCTTGAGTTTTAATTTTTTCGGCTCTCATTATTTATTTCAAATCGTGCTCTAATATATATATTTCTTCTTTTTTATTATGTGGGTTTGGGGTGCGGGGGCAACACCCGCGGTTTGATACATGGGTAATTTAAGTAATTACATATTGTACTATAGGGGTATATATATGTCATGTTTGTAACCCAAGGTGAGTTTCAGAGACTCCGGGATTCTGAATCTTGTATTCTGCACTATTTTCCGAATATTAAAAATGAAGTCACCACTCTGCTCCCGAGGACGTAGACATCTTTGCCGAACCTCGTAAATCTGTGTGTTCTTTTGTATTTGTGTCGATTCCTATTTTTCTTTGCCTTAATGTCTCAACAATATTGGATGCTGACTGTTGATGATTCTACAAGTCCTTGGTGGAATCAATCATGCTTCAAGCTTTGAATGTGGATGCGATACTACTTCTACTACCTACTTCTTTAATCCTTGGTGAATGATACTTAGAGGCACTTGAAAGCTCTTCCTTGTCCATTGGTGCATCTTTGATGGATTTTTAGGTGTTTAATCTTCTATGGTTTCAACTAGAGTGGATGCACCTTTTTATTTTCCTTGCATTATTTTGTTGTAGAAGTTTCTTAGGGCCCGTTTGGGGCAACTTATTGGGAGCGGTGGCGGTTTGAAAACGTCGCAATGGCGTTTGGATCGTGCGTTCGCTCCAACATTTTTCGTATCGCTGATACATGATAATAAGAGGAATAACACCTATCGTGAAAGCTCTGCCCCCTTTGCGTCCCTCGTTCACTTTGTGCGTTAGAGTGGAAAAATCCCGTCGTGCCCCTCTTCTGTCCCCCTCTCCCTCGCCGCATCGCGTCAGGGATCGAAGATCCTCTTCCTTGTCGCATCGCCTCAGGGATCGCAGATTTGTGAGATCCCGCTCGGTCCCCCTCTTGCTCGTCGCATCGCCTCTCATCCCTGAGATCCCGTTGGTGTGGCAGCCCTTCCCGCCCGAGATCCTGTTCGAGCATATCGTCTGAACCTTCCCGTGGGATCCTTCACAGATCTTCCCTTCCCTTCCAATGAGAATCGCAGATANGATACTTAGAGGCACTTGAAAGCTCTTCCTTGTCCATTGGTGCATCTTTGATGGATTTTTAGGTGTTTAATCTTCTATGGTTTCAACTAGAGTGGATGCACCTTTTTATTTTCCTTGCATTATTTTGTTGTAGAAGTTTCTTAGGGCCCGTTTGGGGCAACTTATTGGGAGCGGTAGCGGTTTGAAAACGTCGCAATGGCGTTTGGATCGTGCGTTCACTCCAACATTTTTCGTATCGCTGATACACGATAATAAGAGGAATAACACCTATCGTGAAAGCTCTGCCCCCTTTGCGTCCCTCGTTCACTTTGTGCGTTAGAGTGGAAAAATCCTGTCGTGCCCCTCTTCGGTCCCCCTCTCCCTCGCCGCATCGCGTCAGGGATCGAAGATCCTCTCCCTTGTCGCATCGCCTCAGGGATCGCAGATCTGTGAGATCCCGCTCGGTCCCCCTCTCGCTCGTCGCATCGCCTCTCATCCCTGAGATCCCGCTGGTGTGGCAGCCCTTCCCTCCCGAGATCCTGTTCGAGCATATCGTCTGAACCTTCCCGTGGGATCCTTCACAGATCTTCCCTTCCCTTCCCATGAGAATCGCAGATATACAGACCAGATGTCCCGTGAGAATCGCAGGGAACAACAACTTTCATTAGCTTCTCATTTCTAGATGTCGATGGAATTCATTACTTGATTTTGTTTCATTTCTTGTCAAACTGGCCAAGTTCAGCTTTCACATGTCTTCTTTTGTCTGTTGTTTACTCTGCTTGGTCTTCTTGACTCTACAATCTCACATTAATGTGGTTTTCATTAGCTTCTTTTGTCTGTTGTTTACTCTGCTTGGTTTTCATTGCTTCGTTAACTACAGTGGCATTACTTTCATTACCATATATGGGTAAGAATGTCATTTATACAACCATAACTACCCATAAGTTATTCTGGATAAGCTGCCCAAACAGCAAGCCAGATTATTCGGATAATCNTTGTCTGTTGTTTACTCTGCTTGGTTTTCATTGCTTCGTTAACTACAGTGGCATTACTTTCATTACCATATAGGGGTAAGAATGTCATTTATACAATCATAACTACCCATAAGTTATTCTGGATAAGCTGCCCAAACAACAAGCCAGATTATTCGGATAATCTGCTTATCAGCAGATTATAAATAATATGCTTATCAGCAGATTATAAATAATCAACAGCTGCCCCAAACAGACTCTTAGTGTTGTTGATACTGTTTAGCTTTGAACTTATTGTTCCATTGTTGTCTAGTTTTGTTAAAATTTGTTTTCTTTAGGTGAGTTTTGGTTATTTTTTCAGATTTGCATATTATTACGAGTTTTTGAGTTTTTGCTCTTTTTTTTTTTTTGTTAAAATAAGGCTGGACTTGACCCTTAACTCTAAGAAAAAAGAATTTTAAAATTATAAATTCATCACATATTTTGTTTAAAGGGCATTTATATGCATACCATTTAATTCTTATTTATTTACATTTTTAACATCAAAATTTTAATATTTATATATATGCCCACAAATCTTTCATATTATTTATAAAAATTATTATTTCTAACGTTTTAAAATGCTATGCTTATCATTTAACTATCTAGTAACTCATCACTAATTCTCTATCATCAATTTTTTTTATTGTTTTAATATAATTTTAAACCTTTAAAATTTGTTATTTATATTATAATATTTGGTGTTATAAATTTATTGTTTTGAGTATCTAAGAATCTTACATATAAATCCTCATATTTATGCGTACTTAAATATTATAAATATAAATACTAAATTTTAAGTATTAAATATAATATTTTGTCATATGTATTTAATTTTTCTATTTATTAATGGAAAATGAATCTTTTTTTGAAATAAATTAATTATAATTATATTTTTAATATAAAATTAACAATTGAATTACTATATATAAATAATAAAATTAAAAAAAAAATACATACGAAACACTTAATTATTATATAAGTATTTTCATATTTAATACTAAAAGTTTAATTTTTACATCAACATGAGTCTGTCTCATTATATATGTATGAAAGTAGTATTTTATTTTAACATTAAAATTGTGTTATTTTTTATATAAACTTCAAAACTAAAATTTACATATATCAATATATAGAATTTGGGTGGCATGTATGTAAAATCCCCTAAAATATGGAAAAAAAATATTACATCAGAGAGCTCCTAACTTACGTTCGGAGTCCACTGATATGCAGACACATTGAGGAGACAACAAAATTTTAAAAAGAATCGATTTAGCTCAGTGAAATATTATTCTTGTGTTATTCAATATTATTCAGGTGTTATTAAGACAGTATTCATATGTTATTATATTATGGAGATATTCCCGGTATTATAATAACACAATAATATATCAATAACATCACAATAACACATGAATAACGCAAAATAATACAAGATGAATATTCTCCTGTGTTACCGGGCCGTTAAAATCGTTTATTTGCATATCAAAAAGACTGTGAACTTAGCTCTAACCGATTTAATACTTCTTTATAAAATATAAATATATAAAAATTTTATGACATGATGTAAATGCTCCCTTTTTTTTTATCTTATCTTTGCGCTTTATTCTGCTTCCTTTTCTTCTTTATTTAAGAAGCCAAGAAGCCATAGCTGAAGCTCAAAGATCCCACTCAACTCAAGGATCCTGAAGTGAAGAAGCAGAGATGGTTCCTTCTTCTTCCTCCTCCTTAGCTTTGATTTTCTTCGCCCTCTTTCTTCTCTCGGCCATTGGGAATGGCCAAAACTCCTCTGATCTTGTGATGGATTTCTACAAGGAGTCCTGCCCTCAGGCGGAGGACATTATCAGGGAACAGGTGAAGCTTCTCTACAAGCGACATAAGAACACAGCGTTCTCCTGGCTCAGGAACATCTTCCATGACTGCGCTGTGCAGGTTAGATTAATAATCGTGCTGTTTTATCTCTGAAAAAGAAGAAAAACTTTTTAGGGTTTTCCTTGTTAACTGTAACACTTGAAAAATTTGCGGAAATCGAGAAAGGGTTTTATATAGCATGGAAGTTCTGCGCAGAGAATTTAGTTTGTTCTGCAGATCCAAATTTAGGGGCGATTTGCAAGATTCAATGAGGATTTAACTATGATTTGTATAAAATCTTGCGAGATAAATTTGTGTTCCTGAATGTCAATCCTACTGCCAATTTCAATCTCGTTTTAGCTCCATTTTTTGAAGTTTTACAATCAGCTTTAATCTCGATGAACACTATTTTTGTTGATTAAATTTTTTTAAAAAAATTAAATCCCCTCATTTTTTTTTTGAATTTTTGTAGTAATTTATGTCATAAATCTTGATCTCTGATATTTTAATCCATTCTAAACTTACTGATTTCGATTTACTTTTTTTGGTAAATACTGTTCGAAGACAAGAACTCCTTAACATATCTTGCTCTTTCTACTCTCGACAGTTCAAATCTCTATTGTCATGATTTCATCTCGCAGTTGCTACAGTATGATCTGTCGGTGGCCGAGACAGCGCTGTTTCTTAAATGGAAATATAAATTGTCTATTTTAAAAATATGTCTTAGGGAAATTTACACACACGGTTCTTATTTTTTCCCATGTCTGGTCCCTAAACCTGCAACTTTTACATTTGGACCATTTTGGTGCAAAAATTTTTTACACGTGAAAATGTGTATTTCATTTTTAGAAAATTAAGTGATAGTGATGTTTTTATGGTAATATCAGTAGATCATGCAAATATGAAAAGCCCCTTTGAAAAAATATTATATCACTACTCCTAAATTAGAGCTAGTTTGGAGTCCAATGAAATCATGCCACGTGAAGTTGACACAAAAAATTAAAAAAAAAAATAATTTTAGCACAGGAGAATATTCTCTCCATGTTATTCCGCAATATTTATGTGTTATTGTGGTGTTATTCATGTGTTGTTGTGGTGTTATTCATGTGTTATTGTATTCTAAGAATATTCTTGATGTTATAATAACGCAATAACACATCAGTACCACCAAAATAACACATGAATAATGCGGAATAAAATAGAAGGAATATTCTCCTGGGTTACCGGATAAGATCACTGGAAAACGCACTAGTTTCCTTGAAGTCACATGCCCGCATATCAGTGGACTCCGAACCTAACTCTATGGTAGGAGTTCTCATGTAATATTTTTCCTATTTTTTTGAGAGGTATCTGTAACTCTAATTACTAAAAATTGGGTTTTTCTCTAATAATTGATTCATAAATAATGTTCATCAATTTAATCATAAAGGCAGCCAAACATAAAAAAATAAAAATAAAAATTAAATTCTAGGCAACATAACTTCAGACTGCAACCAAACAGGGGATTAGAACTACTGCATTCCTGTCCAAGAATTCAACTTTTTCAATCTCTAAACTGGCAAAAGCAAGCTTTACACACCTTAGGAAGAAGCTATTTTACAAAAAACTCCTTAAATCACCACTAAATATTACGAGTGACATTTTACCAGTCTTGCGACGCCTCCCTGCTTCTGGACTCCACAAGAAAGACGCTGTCGGAGAAGGAGACGGACCGGAGCTTCGGCATGAGGAATTTCAGATATCTGGAAGAAATTAAGGACGCAGTGGAGAGGGAGTGTCCTGGCGTCGTTTCCTGCGCTGATATATTGGTCCTCTCCGCCAGAGATGGCATCGTTTCGGTATTCTAAATCCTATACATTTCTCTTTTTTTTCTCATGAATTGTTGGAAATGTGCTATTTTGATGATATTTTAGTCATGTTATGATACAATTTCATCATAATATCACCAGAATACTGCATAAACTTTATATTTTTGAGTNATGAATGAAACAAGATAGTAGATTTGTAAATAATAAATTTGGAGGGGGTATGTATGAAATTGTGCCTTTTTTAAATATATTATATTTATACTATTTATAATTTAATATTTATATTTATAATACTTTAAAAATATTGGAAATGGGTGATTGAAGGAATTTCGGGCAAATTTATTGAAAAGAGAATGGTTCTTAGGATGGGAGGAAGATGTAGTGATTCGAACTTCGCTTTAAGGTTTAAATGTTTCTCTCTAGTTTTTCTTTGTTTGGAAATTCCTATCATTTTTTCGTTCTTTCTTCCTTTTTATTTTAGGGTTTCATCAGGTATTGGGATTTTTTGGCTCCCATTTTACATGAATTCTTTCTTTTCCCCTTGAGTTTTAATTTTTTCGGCTCTCATTATTTATTTCAAATCGTGCTCTAATATATATATTTCTTCTTTTTATATTATTTATATGATTCTCTGTTGGATATTGATGGATAATATTTGTTAGGTATGACTCATATACCATAAATGAGACAGTTGCTGGAGCGGAGCGGAGCCCATGAGCGGAGTGGAGCGAAAGGATATGTCCAATCAGGGGAGTTTCATCATGTGGGTTGGGGGTGCGGGGGCAACACCCGCGGTTTGATACATGGGTAATTTAAGTAATTACATATTGTACTATAGGGGTATATATATGTCATGTTTGTAACCCAAGGTGAGTTTCCGAGACTCCAGGATTCTGAATCTTGTATTCTGCACTATTTTCCGAATATTAAAAATGAAGTCACCACTCTGCTCCCGAGGACGTAGACATCTTTGCCGAACCTCGTAAATCTGTGTGTTCTTTTGTATTTGTGTCGATTCCTATTTTTCTTTGCCTTAATGNTCCAGGATTCTGAATCTTGTATTCTGCACTATTTTCCGAATATTAAAAATGAAGTCACCACTCTGCTCCCGATGACGTAGACATCTTTGCCGAACCTCGTAAATCTATGTGTTCTTTTGTATTTGTGTCGATTCCTATTTTTCTTTGTCTTAATTNTTCTTTGTTTGGAAATTCCTATCATTTTTTCGTTCTTTCTTCCTTTTTATTTTAGGGTTTCATCAGGTATTGAGATTTTTTGGCTCCCATTTTATATGAATTCTTTTTTTCCCCCTTGAGTTTTAATTTTCTATCAGTCGAGTCTTGGCCCTGCTCCAACTCCCAATTGAAAGAGTCTAATTTCTTCGTACTTTTATAGTTCTAATTTCAATATGTCTTGTGCTCATTGAAACTTAGCCATGGTTGGATATGCCATGAGGAAGAGATCATTGATAGACTGTGGAGGTTGAAAGGTGTGGTTGATCTTTGTTCTCTTACATAAGCTTTCTTTTGGTTTAAAATTTATTGTGAAGAGGATTTGTAAATGATTTTAATGGGTGTTATTGCTTCATCTATAGAAAATTGTTTATCCTTAAAAGATGGTCTTATAATTTTAAGCTAGATGAAGAAAATTTTAGAGAAGTTCATATTTGTGTGAAATTCCCTAACTTTTACTTTGTACTGGTGGGATGAAGTTGATATTTTTAAAATTGCGAGCAAAAATAATATTTCATTAATGGTTGACTATGGTTATGACTATAGTATAATTGTGTCGTTTGGAGACAACCACCCGGTCAGAGAGCTCTGATATTAATCTCTATTTTGTGAAGTCTTTGGGTCAAACCACACGGCCAAAGCACTAGGGTCACGTCCTTACTATTATGCAATTGTTTTAGTTTTGAATATATTGATGCATTTAATATTGTATTAGTTCTTTGTGAGTTAAAATTGGTAAGAAAATTGTCGCCCTCGACGAACTGTTACGAAGAGTGGATGAAATTTGCTTTTAGATTTTAAGTGGTTGAATCTTAGCTTGAATATTTGGTAGATTACTTTGAAAATTTTGACTTAGTAGATTAGCCCCTCCAGTTGAAATATTTGATCAACGTGGTCATTGCCGGAGTATAGAAAATTTAAAGATTTTATATTTGAATGGGCAGTTAATTTCATCTTTTGGAGATATAAGTTATGTTGACTTCTGTCTTTTTCAAGAGGAGAATCAGACTATGTGATTTTGACTTATAAATTATTATGTTGTATTTTAAATTTTATTTTGAAAATACTAGACTCGTCAACTCTAATCCTTGTGAGGAAAATGATCAGACTAGTTGAGTGAGAATTACAACCATGTCTTATAGACGAGACGACCTGATTAGCCCGTGCAATAGTCTTGAACCTATTATTTGAACATCTAGTACATTAGTCGGAGCACATGCTGACATTTAACTTCTTGTACTTGAGCAATTTTAGTTGTAGCATTTGATGACTTGAGGCAATTCATGTGATTTTAAAATATAAATTAAATCAAATAGCAATGCTTATAAATTTTTATTTTAAGTACTCCACTGAATTTTATTCGCTTGCAAACATGTTCTGAATTCAGTGGTGATTAATTTAAAATTCTAAAAAAGCTTCACATTTGAAATATTCAGATATCTCACTTCACCAAGGCTTATATTGATCATGGAAGGAGATTTAATGTCTTTCTTAAGGATTAAGATGTACGTCTGAGCTTTTTCCTTTTCTCATTTATTTCAAATCGTGCTCTAATATATATATTTCTTTTTTTTTATTATTTCTATGATTCTCTGTTGGATACTGATGGATAATATTTGTTAGGTATGACTTATATACCATAAATGAGACAGATGTTGGAGCGGAGCGGAACTCATGAGCGGAGTGGAGCGGAAGGATCTGTCCAATCAGAGGAGTTTCATTATGTGGGTTGGGGGTGCGGGGGCAACACCCGCGGTTTGATACATAGGTAATTTAAGTAATTACATATTGTACTATAGAGGTATATATATGTCATGTTTGTAACCCAAGGTGAGTTTCCGAGACTCTGAGATTCTGAATCTTGTATTCTGCACTATTTTTTGAATATTGAAAAGGAAGTCACAACTCTGCTCCCGATGACGTAAGCATATTTGCCAAACCTCGTAAATCTGTGTGTTCTTCTGTATTTGTGTTGATTCATATTTTTTTTCGCCTTAATTTCTCAACAATATTGGATGTTGACTGTTGATGATCCTACAAGTCCTTGGTGGAATCAATCATGCTTCAAGCTTTGAATGTGGATGTGATACTACTTCTACTACCTACTTCTCTAATCCTTGGTGGATGATACTTAGAGGCACTTGAAAGCTCTTCCTTGTCCATTGGTGCATCTTCGATGGATTTTTAGGTGTTTAATCTTCTATGGTTTCAACTAGAGTGGATGCACCTTTTTATTTTCCTTGCATTATTTTGTTGTAGAGGGTTCTTAGGGCCCGTTTGGGGCAGCTTATTGGGAGCGGTGGTGGTTTGAAAACGCCGCAATGGCGTTTGGATCGTAGGTTCGCTCCAACATTTTCGTATCGCTGATACACGATAATAAGAGAAATAACGCCTATCGTGAAAGCTCTGCCCCCTTTGAGTCCCGCGTTCATTTTGTGCGTTAAAGTGGAAAAATCCTGTTGTGCCCCTCTTCGTTCCCCCTCTCCCTCTCTGCATCGCGTCAGGGATCGAAGATCCTCTCCCTTGCTGCATTGCCTCAGGGATCGCAGATCTGAGAGATCCCGCTCGGTCCTCCTCTCGCTCGTTGCATTGCCTCTCATCCCTGAGATCCCGCTCGTGTGGCAGCCCTTCCCGCCCGAGATCCCGATCAAGCATATCGTCCGCACCTTCCCGTGGGATCCTTCGCAAATCTGCCCTTCCCTTCCCATGAGAATCGCAGATATACAGACCAGATGTCCCGTGAGAATCACAGGGGACAACAACTTTCATTAGCTTCTCATTTCTAGCTGCCGATGGTATTCATTACTTGATTTTGTTTCATTTCTTGTCAAACTGACCATGTTCAGCTTTCACATGCCTTCTTTTGTCTGTTGTTTACTCTGCTTGGTCTTCTTGTCTCTACAATCTCACATTAATGTGGTTTTCATTAGCTTCTTTTGTCTGTTGTTTACTCTGCTTGGTTTTCATTGCTTGGTTAACTGCAGTGGCTTTACTTTCATTACCAGATAGGGGCAAGAAGGTCATTTATACAATCATAACTACCAATAAGTTATTCTGGATAAGCTACCCCAAACAACAAGCCAGATTATTCTGATAATCTGCAGATTATCAGATTAATCTGCTTATCAGCATATTATAAATAATCAACAGCTGCCTCAAACAGACTCTTAGTGTTGTTGATACTGTTTAGCTTTGAACTTATTGTTCCATTGTTGTCTAGTTTTGTTAAAATTTGTTTTCTTTAGGTGAGTTTTGGTTTTTTTTTCAGATTTGCATATTATTACGAGTTTTTGAGTTTTTGCTCTTTTTTTTTTGTTAAAATAAGACTGGACTTGACCCTTAACTCTAAGAAAAAAGAATTTTAAAATTATAAATTCATCACATATTTTGTTTAAAGGGCATTTATATGCACACCATTTAATTCTTATTTATTTACATTTTTAACATCAAAATTTTAATATTTATATATATGCCCACAAATCTTTCATATTATTTATAAAAATTATTATTTCTAACATTTTAAAATGCTATGCTTATCATTTAGCTATCTAGTAAATCATCACTAATTCNCATCAAAATTTTAATATTTATATATATGCCCACAAATCTTTCATATTATTTATAAAAATTATTATTTCTAACGTTTTAAAATGCTATGCTTATCATTTAACTATCTAGTAACTCATCACTAATTCTCTATCATCAATTTTTTTTATTGTTTTAATATAATTTTAAACCTTTAAAATTTGTTATTTATATTATAATATTTGGTGTTATAAATTTATTGTTTTGAGTATCTAAGAATCTTACATATAAATCCTCATATTTATGCGTACTTAAATATTATAAATATAAATACTAAATTTTAAGTATTAAATATAATATTTTGTCATATGTATTTAATTTTTCTATTTATTAATGGAAAATGAATATTTTTTTGAAAGAAATTAATTATAAGGATATTTTTAATATGATATTAACAATTGAATTACTACATATAAATAATAAAATTAAATACCTAACACTTAATTATTATATAAGTATTTTCATATTTAATACTAAAAGTTTAATTTTTACATCAACATGAGTCTGTCTCATTATATATGTATGAAAGTAGTATTTTATTTTGAAGTTAAAATTGTGTTATTTTTTATATAAACTTTAAAATTAAAATTTATATATATATCAATATATAGAAATTGGGTGGTATGCATGTAAAATCGCCTAAAATATGGAAAAAAAAATATTACATCAGAGCTCCTAACGTAGAGTTATGTTCGGAGTCCACTGATATGCGGACACGTTGAGGAGACAGAAAAATTTAAAAAAGAATTGATTTAGCTCAGTGAAATATTACTCTTGTGTTATTCAACATTATTCAGGTGTTATTAAGACGGTATTCATATATTATTATATTATGGAAATATTCCCGGTATTATAATAACACAATAACATATTAATATCATCACAATAACGCATGAATAACGCAAAATAATACAAGAGGAATGTTCTCCTGTATTACCGGGCCGTATCACAAAAGCGCGCTCGCTTTCTTAAAATCGTGTATCTGGATTAATACTTCTTTCTAAAATATGAATATATAAAAATTTTATGACATGATGTAAATGCTCCTTTTTTTTATCTTATCTTTGCGCTTTATTCTACTTCCTTTTCTTCTTTATTTAAGAAGCCAAGAAGCCATAGCTGAAGCTCATAGATCCCACTCAACTCAAGGATCCTGAAGTGAAGAAGCAGAGATGGTTCCTTCTTCTTCCTCCTCCTTAGCTTTGATTTTCTTCGCCCTCTTTCTTCTCTCGGCCATTGGGAATGGCCAAAACTCCTCTGATCTTGTGATGGATTTCTACAAGGAGTCCTGCCCTCAGGCGGAGGACATTATCAGGGAACAGGTGAAGCTTCTCTACAAGCGCCATAAGAACACAGCGTTCTCCTGGCTCAGGAACATCTTCCATGACTGCGCTGTGCAGGTTAGATTAATAATCGTGCTGTTTTATCTCTGAAAAAGAAGAAAAACTTTTTAGGGTTTTCCTTGTTAACTGTAACACTTGAAAAATTTGCGGAAATCGAGAAAGGGTTTTATATAGCATGGAAGTTCTGCGCAGAGAATTTAGTTTGTTCTGCAGATCCAAATTTAGGGGCGATTTGCAAGATTCAATGAGGATTTAACTATAATTTATATAAAATCTTGCGAGATAAATTTGTGTTCCTGAATGTCAATCCTACTGCCAATTTCAATCTCGTTTTAGCTCCATTTTTTGAAGTTTTACAATCAGCTTTAATCTCGATGAACACTATTTTTGTTGATTAAATTTTTTTAAAAAAATTAAATCCCCTCANATTTCAATCTCGTTTTAGCTCCATTTTTTGAAGTTTTACAATCAGCTTTAATCTCGATGAACAGTATTTTTGCTGATTAATTTTTTTTAAAAAAATTAAATCCCATCATTTTTTTTTTTTGAATTTTTGTAGTAATTTATGTCATAAATCTTGATCTCTGATATTTTAATCCATTCTAAACTTACTGATTTCGATTTACTGTTTTTGGTAAATACTGTTCGAAGACAAGAACTCCTTAACATATCTTGCTCTTTCTACTCTCGACAGTTCAAATCTCTATTGTCATGATTTCATCTCGCAGTTGCTACAGTATGATCTGTCGGTGGCCGAGACAGCGCTGTTTCTTAAATGGAAATATAAATTGTCTATTTTAAAAATATGTCTTAGGGAAATTTACACACACGGTTCTTATTTTTTCCCATGTCTGGTCCCTAAACCTGCAACTTTTACATTTGGACCATTTTGGTGCAAAAATTTTTTACACGTGAAAATGTGTATTTCATTTTTAGAAAATTAAGTGATAGTGATGTTTTTATGGTAATATCAGTAGATCATGCAAATATGAAAAGCCCCTTTGAAAAAATATTATATCACTACTCCTAAATTAGAGCTAGTTTGGAGTCCAATGAAATCATGCCACGTGAAGTTGACACAAAAAATTAAAAAAAAAAATAATTTTAGCACAGGAGAATATTCTCTCCATGTTATTCCGCAATATTTATGTGTTATTGTGGTGTTATTCATGTGTTGTTGTGGTGTTATTCATGTGTTATTGTATTCTAAGAATATTCTTGATGTTATAATAACGCAATAACACATCAGTACCACCAAAATAACACATGAATAATGCGGAATAAAATAGAAGGAATATTCTCCTGGGTTACCGGATAAGATCACTGGAAAACGCACTAGTTTCCTTGAAGTCACATGCCCGCATATCAGTGGACTCCGAACCTAACTCTATGGTAGGAGTTCTCATGTAATATTTTTCCTATTTTTTTGAGAGGTATCTGTAACTCTAATTACTAAAAATTGGGTTTTTCTCTAATAATTGATTCATAAATAATGTTCATCAATTTAATCATAAAGGCAGCCAAACATAAAAAAATAAAAATAAAAATTAAATTCTAGGCAACATAACTTCAGACTGCAACCAAACAGGGGATTAGAACTACTGCATTCCTGTCCAAGAATTCAACTTTTTCAATCTCTAAACTGGCAAAAGCAAGCTTTACACACCTTAGGAAGAAGCTATTTTACAAAAAACTCCTTAAATCACCACTAAATATTACGAGTGACATTTTACCAGTCTTGCGACGCCTCCCTGCTTCTGGACTCCACAAGAAAGACGCTGTCGGAGAAGGAGACGGACCGGAGCTTCGGCATGAGGAATTTCAGATATCTGGAAGAAATTAAGGACGCAGTGGAGAGGGAGTGTCCTGGCGTCGTTTCCTGCGCTGATATATTGGTCCTCTCCGCCAGAGATGGCATCGTTTCGGTATTCTAAATCCTATACATTTCTCTTTTTTTTCTCATGAATTGTTGGAAATGTGCTATTTTGATGATATTTTAGTCATGTTATGATACAATTTCATCATAATATCACCAGAATACTGCATAAACTTTATATTTTTGAGTATGGATTGATTTGTGATGAACTGTATGGAAGGTTGGTGGGCCGTTCATTCCGTTGAAGACGGGGAGGAGAGATGGGAGGAAGAGCAGATCGGAGGTGGTGGAGCAGTATTTGCCGGACCATAATGAGAGCATCTCTTCCGTTTTGGATAAGTTTGCAGATATGGGCATCGATGCCCCTGGAGTTGTTGCTCTTCTCGGTAATTCTCTTTCTTTTTTTTTTCCCTGCTAAAAATGGATGAAAGAGAGTGCTTAATTTGTAAATAGAAAATTTAGAGTGGTCTCTACTACTAAATATGTAGGGCTAGGGGCTGTGAATTTAGCTTTATTGTTTGAAAATCGAATTTTGGCTAGGATCAAGATATGATTGAAATAAACGATTTGAGTTATGAGCTGAAATTTTGGATCAAATTTTTTTCAAGCTGATTTCGAGCCCACTTAGATCGGCTCGAACTGACTTGGGATTGGCTCGTAGTGTTTTTTTTATTTATAAAAATTATATATATAACGGTGAGTAAATTTAAATGTAACGAGTCACGAGCTAATTTTTAGCCAATTTTAAGCTGGAATAGATCCAAATAATTCAGTTTGAGCTAGTTAGTTCAAATTTGAACTGGATCAAGCCTTTTCTGAGCTGAAGCTGATCCAAATAACTCAATTAGACTCAACTCGTTTTGATTTTAAGCCGGCTCAAAATCGAATTTCTAGCCATACTAAATCTAAGTCGATTTTGAGCCAGATTTAACAGCCCTATGTAGGAATTGCGTTGAGTGACCTCTTATTTCCCTAATTCTTAATCATACATCAACCCATTTTAAATCATTCATCATACACCGATTATTTTGTCTAATCTCGACCAGAATGTCTCTCGCTTTCAGCCCAGCTGTAGTATTAATATTATTTAATTCGTATTGTTTTTGGATAAATTTGAGTTGTTGTCCCGTCAATTCATTTGATAAATTAAAATAGAATAAAAATAATAAATTCTGAATTTTTATTTTTATTTCTACGTGTCTTTATTCGTACCAGGATACCCTACCCATGTGCGTCATTTACTTTACCATCTCGAATGCATACAAGATTGCCGTCTGGCACCTTGTACCACCACCATATTTTTTAACTTCTAATTTGTTCTCATTAATCTTTAACTATAGTTTTTTAACATTAATCATCTAAACTATTCATAAACATAATCCTTACAAAAAAACAAATGGGACACCAATAATCATGCTGCCAGGCATCTTCTTTGTGCTCTAAGTTTCAACGGGCACTTTCTTTCAAATTTACCACTTCATAATGGGTCACTGAGGCCATGCACCCCCACATCATGAAGCCTGCTCCACGAATAGTGTTTGATTTGTTTTTATTGTTTTTCATACTCTTGTTAACATTGCTGGCTTATTAAAATGGGCTCGCAGGGGCCCACAGCGTGGGCCGGACCCATTGTG
The DNA here is from genome assembly GCA_002079205.1 of Phalaenopsis hybrid cultivar. Lineage (NCBI taxonomy): Eukaryota > Viridiplantae > Streptophyta > Magnoliopsida > Asparagales > Orchidaceae > Phalaenopsis > Phalaenopsis hybrid cultivar. The sequence continues at coordinate 10,811 of JXCR01104583.1, read as the reverse complement.
TGAAGTTGGTGCACCGGCTGTACCCTGAGGTCGACCCGGCCTTAAACCCGGACCATGTACCGCACATGCTGAAGAAATGCTACGACCCGATCCCCGACCCGAAGGCGGTCCAGTATGTAAGGAACGATCGCGGCACTCCCATGAAGCTGGACAACAACTACTACAATAACATTTTGGATAACAAGGGCTTGTTGATGGTGGACCATGAGCTGGCCCATGACCCGCGAACCCGACCCTATGTGAAGAAGATGGCCAAGAGTCAGGACTACTTCTTCCTGCATTTCGCGCGGGCCATCACCCTCCTGTCCGAGAACAACCCGCTCACCGGCGATCAAGGAGAAATTCGCCGCCACTGCAATGTGGCCAATAAGAACCATTCTGAAGAGTGATTGGTGGTGTTGTGGGGTTAATAATAAGCTTGCTTTTTTGCTTTTGAGAGCTGATTTGGTGTGTAGGTGTTGGTTGGGGTTTATTAATTGGCTTCTTCGAGAGCTAAGATGTGAATGTATTAGGTGTATGTGATGGACGGTGGTGATGTTGTTACTGTTTTTGAATGAATGGTTGGATGTATCCGTGCTTGTTCGTGTTATCCGAGAGTTGCTTAATATGATTTCATCTCTATGAAAATGGTTTTCATATAGTTGTTAGTACCTCAGTTGTTTTTCTTCAAGTGATGAATTTCATATGTATTGAGGTTTTGTTTTATTGAATGGCGTTTATATGCAATTGTTGAAATTAGTGATGAAGTGATAGTCAACGTCAAGCATGAAAGAAGATTCTATGCTAGGGCAATAGTAGATGTACTATCATTGTAGATGTTTGTCAGAGGTGTTGAAGCCTTGGTCTGTTCATGGAATAGTTGAAGTAGCCATAGAATTTCCATTACAGTACTGGCTAGAGCCCTGTATTCGGCTTTGGTAGAAGATTGAGTTGTCGGTTGTTTTTTGTTGATCAAAAGATAAAATTGGGACTTACATATATGCAGAAACTTGGTAGATTTTCTGTCCACATTATCACTTGCCCAATATGCATCTGCACCAGCATGTAAGAAAAATAGAACTTACAGTGATAGGAAGACCATAATTTTGGGTACCTTTTAATTACTTTACAATGTTGACAATGTAGAGTATTGGAATTGTGCATGTGTCGGTTGAGAATAGGTCTAGTAACCGTGAGATATTGGAGAGATCTAATGGTCTGTCTGTAGTTGTTGGATTCTATCAGGGTTGTAGGGTTGCTAGTGTGATTGTGAGGATGTGTTGTCAAGACATACCTAGATTGCAGCATGTATATGTTGGCAAGAAGTTTTGTAAAATATTTAGTTTGGTTAAAAAAGTATCTTATGAATGTGTGATGAATTTATAGGCTAAGAAAGTGTGAAATATGACCTAATTATTTTAGATTAAATTGTTTGCTGAAGATGTGAATTAAGGATGTGATAGCATTGGGAGAGTTGCCGGTGATTAGAATATCAACATATACTAGATACATTCTAGTAGTATTGTGATGATAGATAAGCAAGGAGGGATCGGCAATGCTTAATTTAAAATATTGTGCATAAAGAAAATTACAAAACGTTGAGTTCCTTGTTTAAGACCATAAAGAGCTTTGTGAAGTTTACAAACATAGTGAGGGTGGTTCGTATCAGTGAAGTCAGGAACTTGACTCGTACAAACAATGTCTTAAAGTTTACCCTGAAGAATGCATTTAATATGTTAAGTTGTGGAAATTCTCATTTTTCAGTGGCAACAAGTTTAATGGGCATCTTGATAGTGGGAAATTTGGCAACTCGGCAAAAGATTTCTTGGCATTCTATGCTTTTTTGTTAATAGAAACATTGGGTCACCAGTCTTTTTTTATATCTAGCAATGGTTTCATTTGCATGTATTTGGTTTTAAAAGTCTGTTAACAACCTAAAACATTGTTGATTAGAGGGAGGTGGAACTAATGCCCATTTTTCTTGTTTTTGTAAGGTCATGAATTTTTTAGAGATTATGTCTCCAATGCGATTGTTTAACAACCTGAGTAAATATGGTGGGTTCTTCATTTGTAGTGTTTTGTTGTAAGTTTTTTGTGGATTTGAGAAAACCATTTTGAAGTCTAGTTGTCATACAATGTGATTTGGGTGGGCGTTTGGTGTGGCCGGTAGAATTGATACATAATAGTGTGTGCTGGTGAAGTGAGTTCAAGTGTGGTGTGTGCTGGTGATATACATGGTGAATTAGAGGGTTGTGTATTGTCATCTTGTCTATGTGAAGAGTTATTGGAATGCATGTGTTCCGGTTGTGTGTGGGAAGAGTTTGAGTGTATGAGTAGTGGATGATTGAATAGCATAATTATGTAAATATGGGACATAATTATTCTAGTCTTCTTGTTTTGGTGATCCCATTGAGCTGTGTCTGGTGTAACTGTACCAAACCTCAGCGTAACTACACCATTCTATGGTGTAACTACGTTGGACACTGGCGCAGCCACATCGCGATCTGTTTGGTTCATTTTTGACAACGTATTCAATGGCGGTTTGGGCGAGTTCTGTATAAGGAGATGTTGGATGATAGGGCAACACTTTGTAGGGCTTCTTTCAGCAGGAGTTAACGTTTCCACTTCAAGCCCTATGAATTTCTTCCTTCTTTATTTAGGGTGAAAGCTTCTAAGGCTCTTTTTCTTTTGAGTTTAAAGAGATTCTTGGAGGAGAGAGAGTGATTGAGTGTTGTTGTGTGAGGTAGATCATGGTGAGAGTTCATTGTAAGGTGATGAGTTGGTGTATTGTGAAGAAAATTTAGTTTGGTTATAAGTCTTTGTACTTTCGTGCACCTGTATCTTCAAAGATTTCAATGAAATATTTCATATTTTATTACCTCATATTTTGTAGTTAACCTTCTTTCATACTCATGTGATGTAAGGGTAGGGTTTTTCTCACTATCTATCTCTGATCCAATTGTAGCTATGTTGTAAAATCTCTTGAAAGATTTGTCAACATCATTAAAAGTGTAGGAAATGTTAGAGCTACGATTCTTTGTAAAACGCTCTGCCCTCAAAATACGTGCACAACTATAATTTTTATAGATTATTCTAAAAATGATATGACATTCTAACTCTTCGTCATGGTTTTATATATGATAGTGACAAGTCATGCATCATCTCTGTGCTTTTATCAACTTATATTGTTGGAATATCCAAGTATTTGTAAACCATAAATTATATAACTAAATAAAATTCAAACACATCGCATTTCCTCAAACTTGCAGTTTTTAATTTCAACATTTTGTGATGTTTGGATGAGTGCATCTCTTAATTTAAGTTTAGGAATTCTAATTTAGATTAATTGATTAAAATCTATGAGCATCTCAACTCCTAATGAATAATTTGCATATCTTAAAGGCATTTAGAATAAGAAATTTCCCTCCTTGAAAAAAGGATTCATCATTTTTTTTTAAATCAAAATAAGCATTCATCTAATAAATATTCAATAAAAATATATGCATATTGATGAACATCAATAAATTTTTATCATCATACATGAATCTCGATGCATTTGAGCAAAAAAATTTCTAAATTCAAACTCAAGATTTTCTCAATCCTGATTTTAATAAGTATTGTCAAATTGATCATCTCGATAAGACAAATCCAATGATGCCAAAAGTAATGCAATCCAAGTCCAAATAACCTTAGTCTGAACACTTAAAGTCTAGTCAAATGTTTTGATGCATCAATTGAAAGAGCAAATAATTTTAAAATGCATCATGTTTATGATCAAATTGAGCGGCTAGATGAAAGGAATCCAACGAGTTTAAAATCATTCAATTTTGATGTCATTAAGACACTCAAAGATTGTAAAAAAATATATCTAATCAAGTTATTCGAGGTGGATTTTTTGATAAAGAGTTTTGAGAGATTGACCGATTTTACCAAAATTCCCTCTAAAAACTATAAATAAGCCCACGTTTTCACTTCTGGAGGGTGAAGGAAGGGAGTGAGCTAACTACAAAAGCTTAACTCTTAAGCTTTTGGTAGTTGTCATCTACACAAAAGTTTGTCGTCGATCACTAAAGATTTTTATCGACTATCAAAGTTTATTGTAATGTCATTGTTGACCATCCAAATTATCTGTTATGGCCAACTATTATATTGTAACAACCAATTACATGTTTTATAATTAGCTACGGTTGTTGTATCTACTATCATCTTATAATCTCATCATCCTTAATATACAAGAAGATTGAACCTATGTTCTTTCAATTTTCTAGTGAATTACTTTTAACTTGGTCAGACCCCATGATTTTCTCTTTCCGGTATTATTTCACGTAATAAATATGGTTGTATCTTACATCATTATTTGTGTGATTGTTGAAAAATTATATTGAGATAAGATATATGATTTTTCTGTCATTAAATTTTTTTTGGCGCACAATAGTTTGACGCCATTTATGAAAAATAAATCTCTTCGTCACAGAAGTTTGGGCACTCTTTTCAATGGCTTATAAACTTAATACACGTAATAATGGAGCCTCCCGCTTCGACACTCATCATTTTAGAGGAAATCCCAAAGTCAGGGACACCAAGACTCCGCTCCTTCTCTCCCTTTGTAGCCCTGTTGTTAAAGCTTCCTCCCTTCTTGCCCCCGTAAAATCATGTACAGAGAATGTATAATTTCAAAATGAGATTCTCCAGCTGCTACAAAAAGTTCGACCATCACTATAAGCACAAAATGTTGGCATTCATTTACCCAAGATCAACCATCAATCAGGAATATGCCCAACTACAAAATGTTTATTCATCGCCCCTTCTTATTGGAGTTCCTCCCCAACCGGACCAAGATGCTGATCTCCGTGATACTGCAAGTTCTACAAATCCTTCTCATATAGCTGGAACAAATTACAAACCTCTAACATTCAGGGAGAATATGACTCGACTCCTCATGTAATTCATGGTGAGCTATAATGTCTAGTTCAATAAGAGTCTCCTTAAGAGACAGAAACTATCTTCTTACTCGTCATAATTTCAGGAGTATTCTACTTTGGTCGATATAGTTCTCAAACACCCTGTACTAACATGATTCAAGCTTTCAAATACCGAGTCTTATGATTAGTTATCTGACCCATATGAATATATTGATCGTTCTAGAACCATCATGCATATACAACAAGCATGCATTCCTTTTGTTCAAATAGTCAAAGACAAAAAAATATTTATATTTTATGATTATATAAATAATTTAATTATATTAATTAAACTATTTATATATTATAAATAATATTTTTATAAAAATTATTCATATTTTTTTCTCGTGGATATAAAAGATGATATAAGTTATAAAACTTTTCTTATAAGAACATTCATTATGCCTTCTTCATTCTCTTTATATTTAATTTAACTAATTAATTGCATGATATATCTCATAAAAAAATTAAATCGGATATGTTTTAGTTTTCTGATTGCAGGTGACGACAGCCCAATAAATATATTTTTCAAAAAATTTTGTCGAGATCAGCCGTTGGCCCATTAGCCCATTGGGCCGCTGACATTGGTTGTAGGCCTATAATATAGAACTCTTATTTTTAGAGTCTTAGACAAACTATGACATTCTATCATAAATTTCTATCAAAGCCAATGGTATTAGGTTACTTGAATATCAAAGAAGGCATTGTAGTTTTGGATCAATCAATTATCCAATGATAAAATATTAAGCATAAAAATAAGAAAGCAAGCCTTGTTTTTTATAAAATTTTAAAAATCATCAACTTTGGATGAAAATATTTGATGATATTTTTTAAATTGTTAGTTTATTCTTGCAACACCTCTAGCCCACACAAAGGCTAGTTGGCCAACTTAGCAACTCCTTTTACTCCACAACATAGCAACACTCAGTCGCAAGGGCACTGTTGTTCCTCGATGCGTCGACCTCTGACAGATCTCAGTGTAACTTGATACTGTGCAGTAGTGGATTAGTCTCTCCTTCATATTTTAATTGGAGTTCGTTTATTATTATTACTATTAGTATTTGAGACTCGTGTAACATTACATTTTTATTTGTTTATAGTATTTTGGTTTCTAGAAAATTTGAAATTAAATTAATTATAATGTGATAATTGAGCTTTTGTTTGAGGTGATTTGTGATATATTGATTTTAAAAAGATTATTTTGTTAGCCATAATTTAATTTTACTTTTTAAGAAAACAACTTTTATAAAATAAAAAGAATTAATTTTATTTTCATTTGAACAAGCACTATTTTTATATCACAAAACAGTTAGAAAAAAAAGCTTGGAAATTATTATAGATGTTCTTATTAAAAGTTTAATAATACTCATAATAGCTTTAAGAAAATTTCCACAATAGTTTCCCCATGTCAAATGGATCATAAGTCTACAAGCATCATTAGTTTTGCTTCATGGATTGCCTATAATTTATATAATGCATTACATAAAATTGAGATAATAGTTTAAGTAGGATAGACAATTAATTAAGTTCACATCAGGGAAAATGTTTCAAGTGTGCATGAAAAAGGCCAAAAGCACGACCGTTATTATCTAACCACAGTTAACCAACCTCTATTATCTTGTAACTATTATCATTTAACCACTATTGTTCAACTGCTATTTCTTGAACATTCTCGCTCAATTGACACAGCTTGAATACCTTTGGTCGACCAATTCTGCTCAATTATTATCATTTTAAAGTCATTTTCGACATATTACGATTTACTATCATCTGAATGTCCTTATATTGAAGTCTAAAAAAAATATTTAGGTTTATGTAATTATAAATAAATAAATATAATAAGTTTTATAAAAATTAATATTATATTGATTCTTGATTTATCAGTGAATCACATTCCAAAGAATAAAGCATAAGAAATGAGAGAGAGAGAGAGAGGAACGAATAATAATGAACAATAATATGTCGTGTCTAACTTCTTTTTCTTATAAAATGATCTCTCTATTTATAGGAAAAAATGTACAATATAGTGACACTACATTTCCTCCATTGCTTTAATAGGGGTTTTACATGATATATTAGGTATTTTAAATTTATGAGTCTATCGCTAGGTTGCCCTCCAGCTTAGTCTGATTCTCTTACTTCTTGAAAATGACTTTGTGATAAGAATAAAAGAATTTAATGTAAAAAGTGGCTAGCATTTATTCTATAATCAATGATTCAATAATGCAACTTCAAGGATTTCCACCCCCATGGCTCTTATAAAAAGGGTGTGATGATACCCTTTGAAATTCAATATTTGTTTTTCATCTCTTCTCGTCTGAATCGATCAGCTTCCAAAAGCTATCATGAAGAATGCATCAAATCTTCTAGTCGATCCCCCTAGCAAGGAAGTGCTTCTTACTGCCTTTGAAAGATAGATGTGGAGGCACCACCGAGAGGTGAAAAGAAGAATAAGAAAGTCATCGCCAAGAAGAGGAAAATAAATGCACTGGTGGACCAAGCGAGGTCATTGCCAAGCAGCTTGGACATCAATCCGTAAGTTCAACCCTCCACTATGGCTTGAGAACTGCCAACTTGACAGATTGTGTAGGAAGTTGCTAGCGCTCTGTCACTACCTTGGATGTAAGAGCCCGTTGGTACTCTTCTGCCACCTGGTGAGATGCAGTGTCGGTTATTAATCCTTTGTATGAGGAGTCTCCTAAATATTATGTTTTGATTCTTTTTTTTGGATTTCCTTAGCTTTACATCATCTTTTGATGCAGCTGACCCACTGGACCTCGACGATGACTCACATCCAACAAATGTTGATTAGAATGCAAAGTATGAGTGGCGATTGCAAAGGTGCAGGTCGGGAGTAGCTGAATCACGAGCTTGGACAGAGGGATTGACTGTCGAGGCAGTTCTCGTGTGGCTCACTGGCAAGAAACTAATGACCACCAAACATCCCTTAGGTTACTAGCTTGCCACCTGGATGAGATTGAGAAATTCCTTGCTCGGTTAGTTGGCATTCAATAAGAGGAAGAGTCACGCGAGCTACTGGCTAATGTGAAAAAAATTGGAGAGTATGGAGAAGGTGATGACCTCCCTTATTCTAAAACTATTAAAAGTTTAGGAGTATTCTCTCATACAATGAGCTCATGTTAAGAAGGATCGGGTGAACCGGTTGAAGTTTGGTGGAGAAGTTTTGTATAGGAGGCTTCCACGAAAGGGACTTGTCCTAGCCAAAATGGTAGATGGTCACTTTGTAAAATATTTTCTCTTAGACTAATTTCTGAGTATAATTTATAATGCCTAATTTTGGAACAAGATTTATTTTTCCTTCTCCAATCCCATGTTGACGTGATATTTATGTCAACGTTATTTTAAAATTACCATATGATTTTGTTTTTACCCCTGTGTGACTATTCTACTTCTTTTGTTACCCTATATATAAGGTCTAGGAGTTAGATTGACGCTACACTTTTATTAATTTTTTTCTCCTTTGCTTCTCTGTGATCTCTTGGCTTTCTGTTCTTTTGGCATTCTATTTGAATGGCTCCAAAATATTCTCGAAAGCTTTCGGGTTGATTATCGCGACGAAATGGTCAACGATGACCCATGGGCAAGTGGATCAGGTGTAATACACCCGCGTCTACGATTCATCCATCTAGATTTAATTCATTGGTGAGAGATTACCGAGCGATCACTCAATATGGAAACACCTAATATTTTATAAGGACTAATTCCTCTCTAGTTTAAGGTTGCCTCTTTTCCATGAGTCGTGGGCCATCCTTAATCATTATGACATCATTCCCACCCAGATCTTGCCTAATTCCATCACTACCATTACGATCTACGTCATCTTCTGCCACCCATCAGGAATCCCATGGTTGACTAAACTATTCATGTACCTATTCTCATTTTGGGTCATCAAAAGGGGTTATGTCCAATTCGCCATTGTGGCTTGGTTCCAGCTGCTAGGGGTGGAGAACAAGGTGAATGATTGGAAGCTCTGATTCTGCATCAGTTCTTCTCTATTGAGCTATAGCATCTAGAGTGTTCCATCCATTGGTCCTTCCATCAAGTCCAAGAAGAAGGTATTGAATTTGTTACTAGTGGAGAAAGTGGAGGTTGAAGATCAACAACTATCAGTTGGCCAATATCTTAATCTGGTAGTTGTTAACTAGGTGTGGCCATCCAAAAAGTTTGGGCGACTAACTGAAGAAGATTGTGCAATCTTAGAAGCTCAAGAAGTTGAGCAAGAGGTAGTGGTTGTCACCCGAGCTACTAAGAGGAAATCCCAAATGGGTGCCCATACATTTTTTTCTCACCCTGAAACTACTGTGGTGGTGGTTCGAGAAGTGCCTTTGGTGTTCTATGCAAGATAAAGTCTTGAAGATGTGGACATGGTTTACTTTATATATGTCTTCTGTTGTTATTCAAAGGATAATTACTGGAGAGTTAATTCTTATCAAGTGGAAAGCTTCTTTGGTCCCCACTATTTTTTTTTTTTAAATTTTAAAACTTTCAGGTGCTCAACACAAAGAAACAAAGAAGACACTGAGCTAGATGGAATCAAGAAGCTATGAATGGGAGGCCCCAACGTAATGATAAAAAACAAGATCAGTTAACCTTCGGTCGTTCGCTTCAACATTGATTTAGCCATAATGAGGGATGAAGTTTGTCAAACTTCTGTTGTGCAGACCCAAACCAAATCTAAGCTAGCTAGCCTAGAATAGGAGGCATGCTATTATAAAGGAAAAGCTCCAACAACCAATCAAAGTGTCTCCCCTCCTTCTCCATTCCGAAAGAAGTGGAAGGGACCCCCACATGTATGGATTCTGAGGCTGAACGTGAGGGAAAATGTGACCAACCACTCTGATGATTGATTCGACTTAATCGATCTAAGGAGAGATTAATATTCATATTCTACAGTGGGGACTCTATACCCTTCAACCGTTTATATCATATGGTCCCTTGCTTTCAAGAAGATCCACCATGAGCAAAGCCTCTCAGGTATGTCTTCGATGACTGGCTAGCACCAGTTGATGACATGAGAGGCTTTGCACTTTCAATCGATGGTCTTCATGGAAGTTGAGGAGAAGTTGGCCGAGATGAAGGATAGATTGAAGGCAATGGAGAAGCAGACAAAGCAGACTAAAGCTAAATTGCTCAGATTGTCTGAGTCAGTGTTGGCCGCTTAGGGAGAAAACCAGGTCTTGAGATAATGAAGACTTTTGATGAGTTCCTTACTGAGCCTTACTCTCACCTTCGATAGTCGGAGCTCCTCACTGTGCAACTTAGAGTAGGAGCATCTTTAGCCATTGTTTGAATGATAAAGACAAATCTTGTCTCCCTCAAGTAGGTCGACCCAGTATGCTACTTTACTTTTGAGATTAGAGGAAGCAAATGTGGAAGAAGAGGAAGACGATGAAGATGACGAAGGTTTTCAAATGTTTGACTCATCTTCGGCTTCATCTATATTTAGATAATTTTTCTTTTATTCTTTTTGAATAACAGTAAAGAGAAATATATGAAATTGTTTGTAAATAAATTCTTTGTAAGTTTTCAATCATGAAATAAAACAAAGTTTTCAATTAGTTTTCACCTTCATTCTTGAATTTTACCTTTACTGTATATTTTATTTTTCTTATGCTAAATGCTTGTGATGATTGATGGATATGCTTATTTAAGAATGCATTTGGTTGGTTTTATTGAGTTACCGTGTGATCGCTTGGTTAGGTCTTCTCCTTGGACATACCACAACTTACAGTAGATATAATCAGTGGATCTTATCATAACCTTCACAAGGGTAACCATTGAGGCTTGTTGTTGAGGTAATTTGTACACTGTAAACCATGGATCTTGTCTTTAATGGATAGTGAACCACAC
>JXCR01104574.1:13434-28113 GCA_002079205.1 Phalaenopsis hybrid cultivar | reverse complement strand
GATACCTAATATATTAAAATAAGTTTTGGAATGATAACACCTGCGTAATTGACTTGTCAGAAAATAGTTACATTTCTACAACTTTCAAGGCGACCAACCTGACTACTATGAAGAGAAAGGAGCTTCGACCTTCAACAGATGAGGTCAAAGCTTTCCCAACCTCGGGAAGTTGGCGTGGGAGCTACCTGAGAATGCCTCTTTTCCACATCCCACGACAGTATCGTACTTATTTTCGCAATATGCTACAGTCTGGCTCCCCTTTTAGGGTTTTTGTTTTTAATGTTGAGNCAAAGCTTTCCCAACCTCGGGAAGTTGGCGTGGGAGCTACCTGAGAATGCCTCTTTTCCACATCCCACGACAATTTCGTACTTATTTTCGCAATATGCTACAGTCTGGCTCCCCTTTTAGGGTTTTTTTTTTAATGTTGAAGTAGATTTGGTCGGCCATCCGGGGCCACTCCTCGCTATCCTCTTATTACATATTTGCTTTTATGATAGTCTAGGGTTAGTTTTTCATGTGCATTGTATCGAGACAGTAGCCAACATCTTTTCTTTCCTTTGAGAGTTGTATCTTGGTTTCCAAGTGGTGTTTCAGCTGCATCTTGATCTCCATGTGGTGTTTAGCTATCCCCAACTCCTCCGCTTCCCTTCATTTAACTGCCTCGCCTTCCCCATCATTTCAGACCACCTGACAACAGTCCTGTTGCTGTTTCCTTGCAGTTCCTCGCCGTCCAGCAATCCTTCTCGCTACTACAGCCCCCGGTCGGTCCTCCTTTAGCAGTCTCGCAGACCCACGCTTTCACCATCGCTGCTGTCGCCAATCTTGCTTGCTGCCACTGAATAGAAACAGCCGTTATGGGCTGTTTTCTGCTGTTCCAGCCACCCGTCCAGCTGTTCCCCTCGTTACAGAAAGCTGCATCGCAGCAACACCTCCCCCCTGCTGCTCTCCGTCTAGCCGCCCCAAACAGCAAACTGCTGCTGTTTTGGACTACCATCCCGCGCTGCCCGGTTATTCAGCCCACCCATAATTGCTGTCGCTCCTCTACCAAAGCATAGAAATCCCCTTCTCTACCTTGTTGCCACTTTACCCAATCCTACAACGGTCACCGNACAGCAAACTGCTGCTGTTTTGGACTACCATCCCGCGCTGCCCGGTTATTCAGCCCACCCATAATTGCTGTCTCTCCTCTACCAAAGCATGGAAATCCCCTTCTCTACCTTGTTGCCACTTTACCCAATCCTACAACGGTCACCGCCATCAGCCGGGAGCCACCCTAACCTGAATTTTCATGTTTTGCGTGTTTTATTTTTTCTTTCAAGTGTGTTGGTTGCAACTAGTTATTTGTTGTCTATAATATTATTTGCTTTCATATTGTGGTTTGGTTAACTCCATTATCACTCACTCCTAGACCTGATCATTAAAAAAATTGTTTCCTAAAATATAATCTTGGCTTATAATATGACAATCACATCCTATTGACAACAGTATTAAAGGACAGATCAGATGGTCGAATGCTATCTGGCAGAGCCATCCAAACCAAAGCTGATGCACAGAATTTTAATTTCCTTTAAAAAGGAATAAAAAGGAAGAATATCAATAAAAGTGAAAGAGTTCAACAGGTATGGCGGAATGGGATTCAATGATGAGGCAAAATCGTAACTTATGCAGAATATGAGATGCATCAAGCATGATACTCACTTCATTGATCATTTCGTTTACTTCACCCTCTAGACAATGGTCAGCAACACCTTTAAGAGCAGCAAACATTACCATGTGCTCCTTTACCTGAATGAAGCAAACAAAAAAAGTTACAATCCCGTACTGAAGTTCAACTCAAAAACAAAATGGTTCTTGAACTTAATGAATATAATTTGGACCGTGATAAGAGTTTTGACAAACAAAACTCCATATAGTTGCAGAATATTCATAAATAGAAGGTTCTACGAGTTCTAGTACACCTGCTTGCAATTTGATAATCAAGATACACGTAAAAGAAGGTTTCACTTCATAACGCATTGCTTCATATTTTCTTTTCCAAGAATCCACCTATCATTTTGATCTATGCAGTAAACAGAAACAAGGGAGCCCTACAATACACATGCACAACTCTTCATGATTTTATAACCATGGGCAATACACGAGTGGCTCAACTTAACACTAGTAGCAACTTTACAATGTACAACATAGTGGAAAGAACTACGATACTAAGCTTAAACAGTAGTATTATTAAATGAAACTAACTGTAAAAATGCTTAAGCCAGATAAAGACATGCTCTAAAACTTCTGAATAAAGAGAAATTATTTTGCAGCCTAGTAAAAATAGAAGTGATCATAAATTTGCTTCTAATTTAAAGCTCTCCTGACATAAAAAAAGATAGCATAGTTAACTCAAGCAATTATAAGCGAACAAATATTATTACTGAAAAAGCCAATAGACAGTTGCTATCAACACAAGGGAATGTAAAAACAATAGACACAACACATGAATAGATTTGGGAGGTGGTTGGTTGGCGGTTTGGAAGGCTAGATGGTGGGCGGCAGCAAAGGGATGATGATGGCAGCAAAGGGAGTGTGAGGAACTGCAGGAACAGCAAGATCAGTTGTTCGATCAGTTGTTCTGGGCAGTGGTAGCAAAGAAGAAGGATTGGACAGCACGAAGGTAGCAAGGGAATGGTTTTGGGTGGCGAGAACAACAGCAAAACAGCCGGGAACGGCCGTTCGGGGAAGCGGCAGCGAGGGGAATGATGGCGAATGAGTGGGACTGCAGGACAACAAAAACAGGGTTGTGAGGTGCAGTAGTGTGGAGGATGGCTGGAGAACCAAGAGCTGCAGGAAGAATAGCAAAACAACTGCCATCAGAGTGGCATGAAACGAAAAGAAATGCATGGCTGTGAGGGATGCAGAGAAGTTGGGAAGAATAAATCACCATTTCGGAACGAGATAAAGCTTGAGCACTACTCGACTCTCGGATGCAGCACTAAAAGGGAACATAGAGACATTGACGATTGTCCTAAATAGGAAAATAACAAAACTAAAACCTAAACATGATAAAAGTACATAAATAGCACTAGAGTATTTAAAAGTGTCCCCCTCTCAAAAAGAGTTGGTAATCCCATGTAAGGAGGCTAGGTCGGCCCTCAAAATTCAGTTTTAAAACAGTCCAGGTCACTAGGAGATTCCCACGTCAGGTCTAGAAACAGTGACGTGTTCCCTCATCCAGTCCAAGAGCAGCCAAGGTTCCCACTTCCGGTCCAAAAGTAGAGATGCATTACCACTTCCGATCCAGAATCAGTGATGCATTCCCGCATATGGACTTGAAGCAGTGACACCAGCGTCAATCTATTCAGGTTGGGGAGCTTCGACCTCACCGTCAAAGCTTCTGTCTCTTCATCGCATGGAATCATACCAGGCATGTTAAAGGAGGCGAAGTTCAATCTCCCGGTAAGTTAATCCTTTAGGTGTTGTCAATCCAGATCTTTTAGCACAACTTAAGCTGGCAATGTAGATAAATAAATATTCTTCGTAATCAAGTCTTGAGCCACTACATCTGTAAACCACTACCATTTCTCGTACTCCGTTGAGCATATCGGATAAAAAGTATATAATGAGAAAAAAACTCTGAGACGAAATATGTGGTAGGCAAAACAACTCTTACTAGCAACCACCCAGAAGAGGTCTAATTTTCTTCTCTGATAAGACCTGGATCTCATTGTAGGATTTTTTTTTTCCCACCAAGCTCCTAAGGCAACTTCCAACACTATGATTTATCCCTTCTAACTTGTAACACACAAAATTTGGTAATCAGGTAAAAAATTGAAAAATTTTAAAATTACCCCAAATTTCGCACCCCTAAGAATTTAACAGAATCATTTTTATAAAATATTATGCATGGAAGCGAACAATTCCATATAAAACACTATATATTTATTATGATTGGAATGGGAGAAATAAAATCAAGATTTATAAGTACAATTACCTTAATTAAACTCTAATTATTTCCCTAATCCCTCCCTATTTCCTGCATTACTGTTGCCAATCGACCTTTCCTGTACTTGCAAGTGCATGTGTTGGTCTGAAGAAATCGAACTGCTGTGGGGATGTTGGGATTGAGTTAAATGCGAACTTCTATTTACCATCTCTCATCTTCCTCTCCCTGTCTCAGTTTCGCTCAACAGAAGGATCCAGGGGCTCTGTGATTGGGCCACTGTAACCTTTTGTTCTCATACTTACATATCTCATAAAAAAAAATAATAAAAAAAAAATTCATGTTAATTAAAGTCCATTATGCCTATATTGTAGTGAAGACTTGAGAAAACAAGCTTATAGCAGTTTCATAAAAATTTAACTGAAATTTGTGGTTAAACTTTCACTTATATAATTGAGGAATTAATCAGTTGTTTCGTAGCCAATAATTTTTAAAATAATCTGGAGAGCAAAATACCTAAAAAAATACAACTTAATAGAGATCTTTTGATAAAACATATTCATGCCCATACACACAAATAGTTATACATTCAAGAGTATTGTAGTTGATTTCCTAGTAAACTACATTATTAGGTATTACACACCTTACTTGAGAGCTTGCTTCTTTCAATCTTTCCATTCAAATTAATGTCAGGATGCAACCGCATTGCAAGCAAACTTTCCCGTCTCCTCTGTTTTTTTTCCATTTCATTGTAGTCAAAGTGAAATTTTTTACGATGTACTAATTTTATTGCAGTGAGAATAATAAATTTTAATTATTGTGAAACAATTATAATCAAACCCACAAAATGTTAGTGTGCATCTTTCGTAGTAGAAGGGGTTTCAAATGCATGATGCACCTCAGGTTTGTATTTATGAGCTATATAAAATAATAATACTGGCTACTACAAGAAAGTGCTCAATTTTGTGGTCATAAATTTGGGAGAATCTTGTAATAGTGTAATCATGATGACAAAAGAAAAACATTATGCACAAGGCAAACAAAAAAAATAAACATGTCACAGAAAACCTATTAACACATGAACTAGAAAATTACCCTTCCAATGCAAAAATATGCTCTGTTACCTCCAAGATATAAGTCATAAGAAAACCTAAAGTATGACCGTTTAAAAGAAGGATGGCAACTCAAGAATATTGTGCAAAATAAGGTTTGTACCGTCAGCTCTGGAAATAATATGTCATGTTGAGGACATACTCCCAAGGCCTTCCGAATATCATCCTGCATTTCAAAAAAATTAAAAAGTAAAAGTTAAAGCTTGGATACGAAATTGTAAGTCAGCTTGTACANCAGCTCTGGAAATAATATGTCATGTTGAGGACATACTCCCAAGGCCTTCCGAATATCATCCTGCATTTCAAACAAATTAAAAAGTAAAAGTTAAAGCTTGGATAAGAAATTGTAAGTCAGCTTGTACGAATCTAGAACTTCAGCAGAGAGGGAATTAGAAGAACAACATTTAGATTTAACAGAGCATATAAAGCATCTGCTCTACGCCCGTTCATGAGCATTCGAATAAATTGTTTATAATGCTTGAGGATATATTAATTTCGCTGCATTTTAGTTTAATCTTAAAATACCAAAAAAAAAAAAAAATCATAAATGTGATGAGAAATTTTCTCCATATAATGATGCCCATTANTGTTTATAATGCTTGAGGATATATTAATTTCGCTGCATTTTAGTTTAATCTTAAAATACCAAAAAAAAAAAATAAATCATAAATGTGATGAGAAATTTTCTCCATATAATGATGCCCATTTTTTGCATATTCTAAAAATGATCAAAATTTTCTTTTTCAATTACATTATCCACTAATTAGTTTCGATCATTTTAATAAATATAAATAAATAACTTTATTAGCTATTATAAATGAATTTCTTAGTAAATTTATTTCATTTCATTGACTTAACTATGCATTTATCTAATTGTTGTCATAGCAAACGATGGCATATAGTGTTCATGTGAAGCAGTGTAATGCAATGAAGCCTCATTTCGCCTTGTGCTCGTGTGAACACACAGCACAAAACAAAAATAACATCAAAATAACTATCTCATCAGTTTTGAATTTAACTGTTTGGGACAGCCTTCTATCCACTTTGCGTTTCAGACCGCCACCACATTTATGCTTAGGGAATCGTTTTCTTGTTGCTTTATAAAAAATTGTCTTAGAAAATAGTTCTTTTTTCAACCTAACATGTTAAAGTATGTTCGCTATAAGAAGATTGCATTATGATTTTTTGGAGAAAAACATTTATTAATAATTCTTACAACAATTTTCTACAATATTTTCTCCACCACTACTTTTTAACCACAATTAAAAAAGGCTGCAGCCACCCCAAACGCACCTGAAAATATCCTTGATTATTTTTTTTAATTAACAGATGTATAAAAACGGCTTTAAATGATTCTCAAGTTAGTAGCCTCGTGTTCAATTGCGACTCGCACGACTGAGACGAAAAGTATCGATGCAACAACCACAACATGCCTAAGACCTTGAAGTCCNCCCAAACGCACCTGAAAATATCCTTGATTATTTTTTTTAATTAACAGATGTATAAAAACGGCTTTAAATGATACTCAAGTTAGTAGCCTCGTGTTCAATTGCGACTCGCACGACTGAGATGAAAAGTATCGATGCAACAACCACAACATGCCTAAGACCATGAAGTCAGTCGACGCAACAATTGAATGTATATGCATGCATGCATGCATGTATCTATATATCTATTTGTGTGTTTTGCTCTTGTTTAGGAGAAGATTTTGATTGTTTTGATTTCAGATTGTGGCCTCTAATGCGTTTTCCCCTTCTGAATGTCATCCAATGGCGAGAATGTGCTCAGGTTGAACTGGTTCAAGGTGGTGATTATCTCTGCCTATTCCTTCCCTTGTTGTTATCGCTAACCACGCCAACTTCTTCCCCAATAGTGTTTGACGCTTCCAGCAGCTGACCTATTGCCACCAGCCTCACCGCACCGTCCCTACCACTGTCTGAAGCCTCATGCACAAGCACGACAGCTGCCATCTTTTGTTGAGTCCTTCCAGCCACAGTCTAGGCCTCTCGGCCCATTCCCCTGCAGTCGACCATACCTTATGGCAATCGTACAGGCCACTTGACCCCCCCTTTCCCCGTTGTCCTTCTTCCAACAACCGCCCTCTTCTATTGCTTCGTTCGACACTACCATCGCCAGCTGCACTTCGCATTCCAGCAGCATCCCGCAGTTGTTGCTGCCTCCGATATCGTAGCCACCTATTGTCCTTCATCTTCTGCCGACGCCGCACCGACGACTCACTCTAGTATCGTAGCTACATGCTGCCCCTCTCCTTCCAGCGATCGTCAGATCCTCCTACAATCTAGCCACTAGTCCTCTAGCCGCCCNGTCTGAAGCCTCATGCACAAGCACGACAGCTGCCATCTTTTGTTGAGTCCTTCCAGCCACAGTCTAGGCCTCCCGGCCCATTCCCCTGCAGTCGACCATACCTTATGGCAATCGTACAGGCCACTTGACCCCCCTTTCCCCGTTGTCCTTCTTCCAACAACCGCCCGCTTCTATTGCTTCGTTAGGCACTACCATCGCCAGCTGCACTTCGCATTCCAGCAGCATCCCGCAGTCGTTGCTGCCTCCGATATCGTAGCCACCTATTGTCCTTCATCTTCCGCCGACGCCGCACCGACGACTCACTCTAGTATCGTAGCTACATGCTGCCCCTCTCCTTCCAGTGATCGTCAGATCCTCCTACAATCTAGCCACTAGTCCTCTAGCCGCCTACCCGCTGCAACCTCTTACAATCACAGGCCAACACCCACCACGCCGCCAACACCAGGGATATCCCTTTCAAGCCTTAGCAGAAAATTACTAATCACATCTTCATTGTTGTTAGTCATGTTTGTGCCCCTAAATAACTTTTCCTTAATATTATTTGTACTTGTCATTGTGGTTTGCGTTAACTCCGGTATCAACGCTTTCTAAGTCTGGCAGGAAGGTCTCGNATTACTAATCACATCTTCATTGTTGTTAGTCATGTTTGTGCCCCTAAATAACTTTTCCTTAATATTATTTGTTTTTGTCATTGTGGTTTGCGTTAACTCCGGTATCAACGCTTTCTATGTGTGGCAGGAAGGTCTCAGTTTTCCGATGCAGCCGCCTAAAAGGGGACGACGCCAATAGATTGTCAAAATGCTACCAAATTTCTATTGGAATCCAATCATAAAAGAGCAACTAAATTGAAATCAAGTGAACCAAAATGCAATCAAAATATAAGCTCCCAAGCTCCATATTTAAGACTAAAATGATAAAATAAATTATCTTAAATGACTNAGGTCTCAGTTTTCCGATGCAGCCGCCTAAAAGGGGACGACGCCAATAGATTGTCAAAATGCTACCAAATTTTTATTGGAATCCAATCATAAAAGAACAACTAAATTGAAATCAAGTGAACCAAAATGCAATCAAAATATAAGCTCCCAAGCTACATATTTAAGACTAAAATGATAAAATAAATTATCTTAAATGACGGAATTAAATATAAATAGAACTTGAACGACTCACGGGAGACTTCATGATTCATCAACAAGGTCGAATGAAACTTGGGTGGAGTGGTCCACCTGAACACTTAAACGGGAGCAAAGTACGGGAGAGAAGCAAAATCCCAAATATACAATCAAAATATAGAACGTCATCATCGCCACGGGATCCGTAACCCCAAATACACAAGTGGATAGAAGATGAAACTAAAAGCATATATGAAAATATTTGCACAAATTCTAATGATAATACGCCCATGCAAATAATAATAAAGTTCCTCTAAAAGCTAGTTCAAGCTAACAAGTTTAAATACTCGCACATGCTTCGGCCACCATGTTAGATGCTCAAGATCCAAGAATGTTGGGTAAGTTACACAAATGCATAAACTAAAACCAAATATGCTCTAAAATGTGTGCAAAACTAAATAAATCAACTCAAACCAACAAATTAAAATACCCGCATGTGCTCCGACAATAACCTTGAGCTCTTAACCATAATAGTATGAGAATGTCGTGCGAGTTAAACACATGCTGAAGTTAAAAGTAAATTTATCTTTTAAGTGATGTACATGAACCAAAGTTTTACAAAACTAACTTTCGAAGGAACATGATCCTCTATAAGAATGGAGTCGACAGAGTTCCGAAGCATCAAACACATGATGACCGTATTGATAGTAAATCTCAACCTAAGGGGACAATTTTCTAATTCAAATTCAAAATCGTTTTTAAATCTCAAATAATAATGTAAATCAAGAACATGATCCTTTGTGAGTGGGGCAGAGTCGACATGGTTCACAGATAACTATTCTCCAATGATGGTCGTGTTGATAGTAAATCTTAACCGGAAGAGTCTATTCTCAAGGACTATTTTTAGAACTCAAATAATAATATAAATCATGAACTTGAACCTCTGCGAGCCGAATAGAGTCAACAGGGTTCAAAGATAATCAAAATCCCCGATGATGACCGTGTTGATTGTGAATTTCAACCGAATAGGTTTATTTGTAAAATTAAGATTTTAAAATATAGAATTAAAATTGAAAATTTTAAATGAAAATCAGTTACGTCGTCCGCCAGCTGCAACCATTTGTCGAGGTGAACAAATTTAATGCTGACTCAAGCTCAAAAAATACCAATATCATATCAAGCACACGACTAAATTCATGCTTAAAATAATCTTATGTCAGTAAGTACATAGCCCAAGCCCCCTGTCGGGGTGAGGTTTTGACGCCCACCAAATGGCACCACAAAAAAATTGTTATGATCAAAGCCCTCTGATCCAGTGATTTATCACCAAATGACACCATTATATTAAAGTCACATTGTAGCTCATATATTCCTCAATCGTAGCCTGGCATTTTGAGAATTGAATCACAGGATATATTTGATAAGCCACAAAGCCCTTTGTTAGCTAAGGTGGCATTAAATTAGTCCACTTAGACAAACATTCATTTCAGACATATAAGATTCCCTCGAAAGAAACAATCTATGGTCACTAACAAGAATCATTCTATCAAGTTGGGTCGACCACCTCTTCTGACTAAATAGACCAGTGTCCACAATAACCCGGGATGATGGAACTATGAGATTTTGATCGGTTTCGTCATCATTTCCCTACCATCCGCTTTGAGCTCACTATGATAATTTCTTATAATTTTTTAAAAATTCAAAATTTGCTGCTCTATATGCTAAGTTCAAATGTTTACACCTAATGACTAGCCTTAATCGAAAGTGTTCTACCATTATCAAAAGAAGTAATTAACCATTTGAGCTTATGCCAATGGGAAACCTCAAACCCTATACCATAAAGTTCTCTCAAAATAATGGTAAAATCTCTGGGTAGTACCTTATCTACTATCTCATCTTTCTTCCACAAATTTAACTCGGAGCATAACACAATCAAGCTCTCGATGAGAGTCTGCGGTGCATTTCGAATTATCGGAGCCTACAAAAATGTACAAGTATACCCTAAAAAGCATAATGGATGATACCTTGATCACTCCTGGCAAAGGAAAAACACTTCAGAGTTTGCTATCTAGATCCGCTCCAAGAACCAGAGAAAGAGGCAGGTCTGAACTGCCTCGTTCATAGACACTTGTTTTTGCATGTTTGCTTTTTTTGAGTTTTGTATCTTTTTGTTGGAATATTTTTGTACCATGTATCATATGAGTAGGGCATCATATTTTGTGCCCTTTCATACAACTTTTTGTTTCAATATAATTAGCCCCAGGGCTTCCATAATATATATATATATATATATCTAAGGCTAACGCCAAACATTTGTTTCATGAAAACATGCTAGCATCCAGTTTCATGACCTTCAATAACTAATAATGTAATTACGTTTTAAATCATCATCTATAAGCAGAAAAGGAATTCTAAAATAAAGTTTCAGGCCACAAAATACAAAGTGTAAAAAGTCAACTAAGACTTACCATGCTGGTTGTAATATTCTTGCCAAAAACAAGCGCATCACCAGATGTAGGTGGAATAAGACCGACCAGCATAGAAATGGTTGTGCTTTTCCCAGCTCCATTGTGACCTAAACAATTAAGATAAGGATATCAGAAACCAGAAAATAGATTCTTAACATTAAGCAGCTGATTAATCCTAAATAACCTAAATGCATGAGAGAGAGAGAATAGTATTTTATGGAAACAATAGCAGGTTTCTGTTACAAATAAAAATATTAAATTTTTTTTAAGCAATGCTTCTAAGTCTTCCTCAGATAATTTTCTGGAAGAATGTGAAGTACTGCGGATGGTTAATAACAACAGCACAAAAAATTTCTAAACTATTTTACATCTCTGACCCACCATTTTCACGTTTACAAATTCCATATGTATGGCACAAAATTACACATAGATTATTGTTACAGTTATTGCGTTTATTTTGATCCTTTCCAGATATTCTCTTGTTTATGTATTCCCTAATTTATGGCTTTCTTATTATCTCTAGATAGTTTTTAAGAATTAATTTAATCCTAGAGACTTGGGTGTTATGTCTTCGTCAAGACCTGACACAGTGCTTAAAATTAATTACAGTGGGTACTACGTTTAGACAGTATTAACATCTAAGTAACTATCAACAAAATGTTTCAGTAACTTCCAATATATAAAAGAGTCACTAATCTACAAAATGCAATGTATTCTAAATCATTCAGAAAAAAATAACATCTCAATCCAGAACAGAACAATAAATCAAAAACCGATAGAAAAAGTAACGAAAACTAACATCAAGAAAATATCTAGCAACAGTGGTCCTCCACTAGTAAACAAAGTCTCTCCTATCAGACATATCAACCTAAAGTCTTCCTTTTCCTTCCTTAACTAAGACACGACAGTTTCAATTTCTGTCTCGATACATCTCGGTTAATCATTCAATGATATTGAATGAGAAGATGTTCGAAGGGATAAACAATATGTTTCGACAAAGGGGTGTGTCTCCTCAAACCGATTGAATCTTTTATTTATTTATTTATTTATTATAATTATTATTATTACTATTATTATTATTATTATTACTATTATTATTATTATTCTTGTTATTACAATCTATCCTTATAAAAATTTCGGCCTCGAAATTTGAAAATAAACATGAAAGTAAACATACCTCAATTAAAAAGCTGAGAATATTTTTCTTGCGTCTCAAAGACATTTTCTCAAGTAGCAACATTTTCCGACCCGTGCTTCCATAAAATCTTCACAAAAGAGATTTCTATGTTCCGCGGTTTCTTCACATCATAATCCAGAATCTTTTCAGGCTCCTCAATATAAGTCAAATCAGGATAAATGTCAACTATCTGGTATAACCCTAATGGCTTCATCTGTAATAGACTTCTCAGTGCAGAAATATGGTAAAGATTATTCACTCCGTGCATAAGAGTTGGTAAAGCCAATCTGTAAGCCACCTTGTCAATCTTTTTCACAATCTCAAATGAGCTAACAAATTTGGGGCTCAATTTTCCTGCCTTCCCAAAACATTGCATGCCCTTCAAAGGACTGATTTTTACGAAAACAAAACTCTCCAACTACAAACTCAACAGGTTTGTGTTTGGCATCATTGTATTTCTTCCGTCTTTCCAGCATTTCCCTCAATCTATATCTAATAAGTCTAAGCTTTTCAGTAGCATCATCAGCCAAATCAGCTCCAATAAACTTTTTTTCACCTGTTTTAGCCCAACATAGAGGTGTCCTGCACTTCCTTCCATACAAGGCTTCATATGGAAACATCCCAATGCTAGTGTGGTAACAGTTATTATATGAAAACTCTACTAAAGATATATATGATTCCCAACCTTCACCACATTACAACCACACAACCACAATGACATTGATATAAAGTAATGATGGAAGAGAAGGTGGATGGGACCTTAGGGGTTAATAGTAAACTTCACTAGTTTCAACACTTTCACCAATTAGCTTCCTTATATTGTGGAGGAGGGAAAAGACACTAATGATCTTCTTTGAACTTTTTAAGCATTGCATTCAAACATTGGGTGAAAGAGGTAGGAATAAACAATTAAAGTAATACTGGAGAATGACCAAAATAACAATGACAATTATATTGAATAATGCTGGAAGAGAAGGTGGATGAGACCTCAAGGAGTAATAGTAGATTTCCTTTGCTTAAATACTTTCACCAATTATCTTCCTCATATTGAGATCTTTAAACACACATTTATAAGAATAGATAATTATCGAGAACTTTTGAGCTCAATTAACATACCAAAATTTTGGAAACATATTATGCATATAGAAGAACCACATCGCAGCACAACACCCCAACCCACATCACAACACGAAACAGAGCCACCACCCCAACCTACAATCAACTACCACCACAACCACCACAACCACCACACAACCCACAGCACAAGCTAGATCAACCACAAATCCACAACACTCCAACCCACACACAGCACAACCACATAACTACCACAACACAACCAACCACTAAAACCCAAAGTCACCCCACCACAACTACATATGTTCTGAATTCACACAACCACCACAACCCGCAGTAGAGCAAACATAGCCCACAGCAGAATCACCACAACCGAAAACCACAATACCACAAGCACGACCACTTCAACAATCCACCACCCAAACCAGCAACAATCCACCACCCCAACAAATAAACATCACCAAATCCACAGTAAAGGGCATCACCTAGATAAAGAAAATCCAACTCCAAAGCAAAATCACAAATGGAACATCCAATCGAAAATCAATCAAAAACCAGCAAGAGAACAATCAAACAAAACCTATCAAGCGAACAACCAATCGCAAAATCATGATGTCAGAGACAAGTTGGAAGAGAATATCGCAGGTCGAATGAGAGAAAAGTATCCAAGCAAATATGACACGGATCACGGAACAGAGAGGACTAGGCGATCAAGGAGGGAGAAGCTCGATGCGATCGCGAGAGAAGTGAGGGAGAAACTCGATCGCGAGAGAGGGCTCGAATTAGGGTAGTACAAAAGCATGACAGCATATATTAGGAAACATGGGGCAAGGGGTATGACCTCGCGGCCCGCGTTCCGCTGAAATTATCCAAAACACCTTCAAAATGCGTCATCAAAACAAAAAAAAAAAGTGCGGCTTGGGGTCGCACTGCGCGAGATAAGAGACCCCAAATGCGCCCTTAATTAGACGATCGATACTTACCCATATGGCATCACAATCCTAACAAGATCTAGGCAAACCAACCGAAAAATTCCAACCTAATCTCCTATTTTTACTCTGGAATCGACAAAGTTGCAACTAACCTCTAAGAAGTTGATGCTCTGCCTTCACTAGCTGACATGAAGGACACTTGGCCACAAATTCTGCCACACTTCTCTTCAACCCTAGCCACAAAAATGTTTATTTAACTTCTTGATATATTTTACTGCTCCATGGGTGAATAGCATATCCGGATAGATGTGCTTCATTTAGAATTTCCTTCCTCGGATCATCAACATCTGGAACATAAACCTAACTTTATACCTCAATACACCATCATCATCTATCATATATCTCCTCAAATTGCCTACATGAACCTGTTCCAAAACATTCTGAATATTGTTATTTCTGGCTAAAGAATCTTCAATTCTGTCATTTAGAGTTGGCTCAACCGACAACTGATATAACTGAGTGATATTATCATCACCATAATAAAATATAGTCAG
>JXCR01104574.1:0-11140 GCA_002079205.1 Phalaenopsis hybrid cultivar | reverse complement strand
TATATATATATATATATATATATATATATATATATATATATATATATATATATATATATATATATATATATATATATCTTTTTTATGTATAACTTGACATGAATCTCGTGATGCTTAAAGTGCACTGATTTGAAATTGTTAAAGGAAAACATATTTGTGATGACATCAAGGGAGTCCTTAGTTTCCTGCTATGATAATGCATACACTGAGCTAAACAGTCTGTTGAGTCTAACTTGTATTTGTCAGCACTAATCCTGAAGAGTCAGCTGCCAACAGTCTACCATANAACAGTCTGTTGAGTCTAACTTGTATTTGTCAGCACTAATCCTGAAGAGTCAGCTGCCAACAGTCTACCATAGGTCCTTTGAGGCAGCACTGCTCCTGAAATCTGTTGGAGCCCTCTGACCTAATTTTGGACAATTCTTCGTCATATGTCCTGGTTGGTGGCACCAAAAACAAGTGTTGGATTCAAATAAACACTCGCCCTTATAAGGCCTTCCACATTTGTCACACTTCTTCAGTTCAAACTGGGTGCCCATGCTGTTAGATTTAGCTTTCTTAGCACTTGTACCAACAAACTGAAAGGGCTACCTCTGAAAGCGCTGAGGAAATCTGAGATAACACTTTTTGCAATCAATAATGACAAAATTTTCAAACATCCAATCTATGTTTAAAATCACATCAAATTCCACCAAAGGCAACAAATTAAGTTAGACATTAAAATCTTTCCACCAATCATAAGTGTTATCTNATTATTTTATATTTCAAACAATAACGATTCGAACACGAACGAACGCATCACTGTTCGTGTTTGGTTCGTTTAACTAACCAAACGAAAAAAATTTGTTTGCGTTTGTCTCGTTTACTTATCGAACGAATCGAACACGAACTCATTGACGAACCGAACACGAACTGTTCGCGAACAACGAGCTTTTTTGACAGTCCTACTACCATAGGTTCTTTGAGGCAGCACTGCTCCTGAAATCTGTTGGAGCCCTCTGACCTAATTTTGGACAATTCTTCGTCATAAGTCCTGGTTGGTGGCACCAAAAACAAGTGTTGGATTCAAATAAACACTCGCCCTTATAAGACCTTCCACATTTGTCACACTTCTTCAGTTCAAACTGGGTGCCCATGCTGTTAGATTTAGCTTTCTTAGCACTTGTACCAACAAATTGAAAGGGCTACCTCTGAGAGCGCTGAGGAAATCTGAGATAACACTTTTGCAATCAATAATGACAATTTTCAGACATCCAATCTATGTTTAAAATCACATCAAATTCCACCAAAGGCAACAAATTAAGTTAGACATTAAAATCCTTCCACCAATCATAAGAGTTATCTCACATGATTTATCAACTTCCAGAAAAACACCATTTGGCATTTATACTGATAATATCCAAGGCATTAAAATAACATTTAATTGCAACATTTTAGCCAGTTCATCAGCTATATAAGAATGTGATACTCCTGAATCAAATAGTACTCTTATCAGTCTACTTAAAATATATAATACCTATCATGAAAATCATTGCATTAAACATTTTGAGTTGACTTATTAATATATATATTTTGCGGACATAGTTCTGTATCGCTGAGGAAATCTGGATCCCTCTGGATTTCTTCTCTTTAGAATGTCCCTTCTCTGAGTATCCTCCAAATCCATCTCAATCCTCCTAGATCTCGGCACCAAAACAGAGTAATCATTGATTCCCAAATGAATCAATGGTTGTCTAATCACATCCCTGAGCCCAGACAAAGATCGGTGGCACTTCTTTACATTAGAGATCAACTAAGGCGCATATCTAGAAAGCATGGTGAATTAAGCTTCGTACTACATAATCGAGTGATCAGTCTGTACCAATATGATAAATGTGTCATGTATTTGTATTTGTCTCCTGGTTAGCAGTGGTACGAACCAGTCTAAAGCTATTCACAAACTAGCCCCATTGAATCATGTGACTGGCTCTACCCACAAATTTCTCCTGCAACTATCCACGTCACTATCTCTCTACTTCTTTCTCTAATGCAAAAGTAGTTTGTGTAACCATCCTCTCTGGAGGACAAGACAATTCATCCAGAATCTTCTCCACTCCCAGCAGTCAATTTTCAATATCTACCAAACCTCCTCCATAAAAGAGAGGTGGTCTCATATCCTGAAATAATTTCAGGTACTTATCGATCTAACCTCCTCCATTGAAAGTGGCTCGAGCCTGAGAGTTCTTAATCAGCTGCATTACTGCAGTCATCATTTCAGTAAATACCTCTGCATTCAGAGTAATCTGCAATGCTGCATCAACTTCTACAGTACCATCACTAGCTTCATCCCCCGATTTTTCATATTTCAGAAATAACATATGAAAATTAGGATTAGACAATTTAATCTTTCATTCACATCATTTATAAATTAATTTAATCATCTTAACGGCTCTTTGAGATCATGATCAAAACTAAATGCTCTGATACCACTTTTGTCAATACCTGACCCGGTGCTTAAAATTAAATAAGGCGAGTACTCCGATCGAATGGTATTAACATCTAACTATCCAAAAAAATATTTCAGCAACTTCCAAAATATAAAAGAGTCGTTAATCCACAAATTGCAATAAATTCTAAATTATCCATAAATAATAACATCCAAAAATAACATATTAATTCAGGATTGAACAGTAAATAAAAAACTGAAAAAAACAACAAGAAAAACTATCATCAAGAAAATACCTAGAAGTAGTGGTCCTTCTCTGGTAAAAAAGTCTCTCATATTAAATGTATCAACCTAAAACTTTACTTCTCCTTCTAGACTAGGGCACGAAAATTCCAGATTCTCTCTCGATGCCTCTTGTTTAATCATTCGATGATATCGATAAAACATATGTTTTGATGAGGGTGTTTCCTCAAACCGACTGAATCTTTTATTTATTTTGTTTTAATTTATTATTATTTTTTTCTGTTATTACAGCCTTTCTTATTTTATCTCTTGTATCGTGTGTTTATACCACTTTTGATATCAATAAAACTATCATGTTGAATTCCAACATGGTATCAAAGCCAAGGGATTTTACCAAAGCCACGAGGATTCTTTTCCAGTCGTCGAAATTGACATCTGTTGGCTCATAGTTGTCGGTCCTCCCCTATTCCAATAGTTAGACGCCCTTCTTGCACCAGGACTCCCTGCCGGACCATCCTACGGCCAGCAATGAGTCACCTGCCTACAGCCGACACCCTTTCCTACTGTCGAAAATTTTCCCTACATGTCTTCCCAGGCCATGGTTCCTATCAAGAACCGTAGGATCTATTTTTTTTTTTTTGCCAGCTGGTCTACCTTTCCTGGCAAACCAGACCATCTTTTTTGGGCTGGAATTTCCTCCTTGTAGTCCTAGTTTGTTGATATCCTTGCAAGAAATCCTCTCCTTCCATGTTTCGGCATCTCAACCTCTCATTTGGCTCCATCGGAGAAATGTTTTCCCTCCACCACCGATCTTCTATTTGACACGGTTCTTGAATCCAACGAAGAATTGGAACCTACCTCAATCGTGCCGCAAACCGGAGGAATTAAAAACCTTGTGAATTTCCTGATTACCACTCATAAACACAACTACTCTAATTTTCTCCAACGGTATCAAGTTGTGTCAATGTCCATCAAAAGCCGCGGTAAATTCAGTCATCTCACAGGTATGATTTGTGAACCTCCACAGACGGACACATCAAATGTATCATGGGAAGTGGAGAATTATACGGGCATGTCAAGGGTGATTAATTCCAATGGAGACATCAATTAGTCGTTCGTACCTGTTTCTTCCCTCGGTAAATGACATCTAGACTGTTGTTCATGACATCTACTTGGACATAGGTAATTTTGGACAACTCTATGAGGTTTCTAAGATGATTTGTGATGTACAACAAGGATCAAAGACATGACCTAGCACTACAACAATTCGGTTGCATTATGAATGGAATGTGATCTCTACTATGAATACACTTGGGACTCTCTTACAAATCTTTTCCTCTTCCAAAAAATTTTGGAAAAAGATCATGTGCCAATTACTGGCAAGCCTGAATAAGGATCTCGATGAAATTTGTGATCGTATACTTAAATGTGATCCCCTTCAACCCGAGGAGCATTTACCGAGATTTGCCACGAAGAAAGCAAGAAACTTGTCATGCTCAGCAACTCCACTCCTTCGTTTGAACCTTCAACATTGGTCTCCAACAGTATTTCACACTCTGCCATGCTATCTCAAGACACTCACACCACATGTAATTTTTTTGTCACAAACCCTACTATACCCGAGAAAAGTGTTGGAAAACCAACAAAATAAGTTTTTAGCCAAATCTATCGCTCCTAAAGGTCTCATTACGACCTCAGATTCCCAAATATTTCAACTGGCATTTACTCGGACCAACCCCGAATCAACAAACTCCATTAAGAGTCAGATGGAGCACTTGATTAAACTGCTAGGTTCTAGTTAGCTTTCCTCCGGCCCATCAACCTCTCATGTCCGCCAAGATAACGTCCCTATGGCACTCTCTGGTTTTGCTTCTTCAAGCCAAAGGATTATTAATTCAGGGTGGGGGTTCTCATTTCTTCTCGATGTATTCTCCTTAATCCGGACTAGATATGATTAAAATTTCCTATGACTCCTCTAATTCCATTGCTGGTAAAGGATCAGTTGTACTTACATTCGGGCTGACTTTGGAATCCATATAACACATTAATTTACTCAGGTGCAACCTCTTGGAGGCCAGTAAGTTAATATATGATCTTGATCGCGTTGCTCATTTTTTCTCTGATGTTTTTATTTTTCAGGATCGTCGTTCGGGGAGGATGATTGAAATAGCTAAGCAGGTAGCCAAGCTCTACTTTTCCAGGAAAATAGCACAGATGACACTGACACTCATTCTCATGGTTATAACTTCTCTTTCTACTGCATGTCCTATTATACTTTTACAATGTTATTTGGGTCATCCTAGATTTTTTTTTATAAAACATTTATACCTCTTTATGTTTACCGATAAAAATTCATCTTCTTTTAAATGTGAAATTTATTAGTTCCCTAAACATCGTGTGTCACATTCACAGCATCCTCACCCCTTCCTCTCTTTTTTCGCTTATTAATAGTAATTTTTTAGAACCATCTCGAACTGCGAGCTACATCAATAGAAAGTGGTTTCCGACTCTAATTGATGACTACATTCGGATGTTTTGAATTTATATTTAAATCTGCGGTCACTTTTTAAAAATTTCATTCCATTACTTTAACGCAATCTAAAACAAAAATTCAAGCTCTTCGGACAAACAATAACTGTGAATACTTTAACTCTATATTGGGAGAATTGTTAATGAGTAGAGGCATCCTCAGACATAGTTCTGTATTGATATCCCTAAATAAAAATTGAGTAGACTAGCAAAAAAATAGACATCTTCTAGAAATTCCTCTTTCAATTATATTACAAACTAATGTCCCTAAATAGCTTTGGAATCATGCCATCCTCATCGCCAACTACTTCATCAATAGAGTTCCCACAAAAATCCACAAATTTTGGACCACATTATCCGTTTCGATGTTATGTTTTCCTACCAACCGATCATTCTCCACGTTAGACCCCAAAATATTTAGGTGCACGANACATCTCGGTTAATCATTCAATGATATTGAATGAGAAGATGTTCGAAGGGATAAACAATATGTTTCGACAAATGGGTGTGTCTCCTCAAACCGATTGAATCTTTTATTTATTTATTTATTTATTATTATTATTATTATTACTATTATTATTATTATTATTATTACTATTATTATTATTATTATTATTCTTGTTATTACAATCTATCCTTATAAAAATTTCGGCCTCAAAATTTGAAAATAAACATGAAAGTAAACATACCTCAATTAAAAAGCTGAGGATATTTTTCTTGCGTCTCAAAGACATTTTCTCAAGTAGCAACATTTTCCGACCCGTGCTTCCATAGAATCTTCACAAAAGAGATTTCTATGTTCC
This sequence comes from Phalaenopsis hybrid cultivar, assembly GCA_002079205.1. NCBI lineage: Eukaryota > Viridiplantae > Streptophyta > Magnoliopsida > Asparagales > Orchidaceae > Phalaenopsis > Phalaenopsis hybrid cultivar. The sequence goes on along the minus strand of JXCR01104574.1, from coordinate 5,140 downwards.
GCGGTTTCTTCACATCATAATGCAGAATCTTTTCAGGCTCCTCAATATAAGTCAAATCAGGATAAATGTCAACTATCTGCTATAACCCTACTGGCTTCATCTGTAATAGACTTCTCAGTGCAGAAATATGGTAAACATTATTCACTCCGTGCATAAGAGTTGGTAAAGCCAATCTGTAAGCCACCTTGTCAATCTTTTTCACAATCTCAAATGAGCTAACAAATTTGGAGCTCAATTTTCCTGCCTTCCCAAAACATTGCATGCCCTTCAAAGGACTGATTTTTACGAAAAAAAAAACTCTCCAACTACAAACTCAACAGGTTTGTGTTTGGCATCATTGTATTTCTTCCGTCTTTCCAGCATTTCCCTCAATCTATATCTAATCAGTCTAAGCTTTTCAGTAGCATCATCAGCCAAATCAGCTCCAATAAACTTTTTTTCACCTGTTTTAGCCCAACATAGAGGTGTCCTGCACTTCCTTCCATACAAGGCTTCATATGGAAACATCCCAATGCTAGTGTGGTAACAGTTATTATATGAAAACTCTACTAAAGATATATATGATTCCCAACCTTCACCACATTACAACCACACAACCACAATGACATTGATATAAAGTAATGATGGAAGAGAAGGTGGATGGGACCTTAGGGGTTAATAGTAAACTTCACTAGTTTCAACACTTTCACCAATTAGCTTCCTTATATTGTGGAGGAGGGAAAAGACACTAATGATCTTCTTTGAACTTTTTAAGCATTGCATTCAAACATTGGGTGAAAGAGGTAGGAATAAACAATTAAAGTAATACTGGAGAATGACCAAAATAACAATGACAATTATATTGAATAATGCTGGAAGAGAAGGTGGATGAGACCTCAAGGAGTAATAGTAGATTTCCTTTGCTTAAATACTTTCACCAATTATCTTCCTCATATTGAGATCTTTAAACACACATTTATAAGAATAGATAATTATCGAGAACTTTTGAGCTCAATTAACATACCAAAATTTTGGAAACATATTATGCATATAGAAGAACCACATCGCAGCACAACACCCCAACCCACATCACAACACGAAACAGAGCCACCACCCCAACCTACAATCAACTACCACCACAACCACCACAACCACCACACAACCCACAGCACAAGCTAGATCAACCACAAATCCACAACACTCCAACCCACACACAGCACAACCACATAACTACCACAACACAACCAACCACTAAAACCCAAAGTCACCCCACCACAACTACATATGTTCTGAATTCACACAACCACCACAACCCGCAGTAGAGCAAACATAGCCCACAGCAGAATCACCACAACCGAAAACCACAATACCACAAGCACGACCACTTCAACAATCCACCACCCAAACCAGCAACAATCCACCACCCCAACAAACAAACATCACCAAATTCACAGTAAAGGGCATCACCTAGATAAAGAAAATCCAACTCCAAAGAAAAATCACAAATGGAACATCCAATCGAAAATCAATCAAAAACCAGCAAGAGAACAATCAAACAAAACCTATCAAGCGAACAACCAATCGCAAAATCATGATGTCAGAGACAAGTTGGAAGAGAATATCGCAGGTCGAATGAGAGAAAAGTATCCAAGCAAATATGACACGGATCACGGAACAGAGAGGACTAGGCGATCAAGGAGGGAGAAGCTCGATGCGATCGCGAGAGAAGTGAGGGAGAAACTCGGTCGCGAGAGAGGGCTCGAATTAGGGTAGTACAAAAGCATGACAGCATATATTAGGAAACATGGGGCAAGGGGTATGACCTCGCGGCCCGCGTTCCGCTGAAATTATCCAAAACACCTTCAAAATGCGTCATCAAAACAAAAAAAAAAAGTGCGGCTTGGGGTCGCACTGCGCGAGATAAGAGACCCCAAATGCGCCCTTAATTAGACGATCGATACTTACCCATATGGCATCACAATCCTAACAAGATCTAGGCAAACCAACCGAAAAATTCCAACCTAATCTCCTATTTTTACTCTGGAATCGACAAAGTTGCAACTAACCTCTAAGAAGTTGATGCTCTGCCTTCACTAGCTGACATGAAGGACACTTGGCCACAAATTCTGCCACACTTCTCTTCAACCCTAGCCACAAAAATGTTTATTTAACTTCTTGATATATTTTACTGCTCCATGGGTGAATAGCATATCCGGATAGATGTGCTTCATTTAGAATTTCCTTCCTCGGATCATCAACATCTGGAACATAAACCTAACTTTATACCTCAATACACCATCATCATCTATCATATATCTCCTCAAATTGCCTACATGAACCTGTTCCAAAACATTCTGAATATTGTTATTTCTGGCTAAAGAATCTTCAATTCTGTCATTTAGAGTTGGCTCAACCGACAACTGATATAACTGAGTGATATTATCATCACCATAATAAAATATAGTCAGTCTGAGCTTCTATAGATCTTCAATTAACTGCTCCTGTTGAGTAAACAAATAGTTCAAATAACTTGAAGTTTTTCTACTTAGTGCATCTGCCACCACATTAGCTTTCCCTAAATGACACTGAATATCTAAATCATAATATTTAATAAATTCCAGCCATCTCCTATGCCTGAGGTTCAACTATTTCTGAGCGAAGGTATATTTGAAACTCTGGTGGCTAATGAAAATTTCACTTCTAACTTCATACAACTAATGCCCCCAAATCTTGAGTGCAAATACAACTGCAACAAGCTCCAAGTCTAGAATAGTTCTTTTCATGATTCTGTAATTGTCGTGAAGCATAAGCAATGACCCTACCATACCGCATAGGCACACAATCCAAACCTCTCAAAGATGCATTGTTGAAATCTGAAACCCATCAAAGCCAGAAAAAATGGCCAAAGCTAGCGTAGACATTAAATAAGTCTTCAACTTCTGAAAAGCCTCCTCACAACGATCAGATTAATTAAACTCTTGACTGTAGTAGTTGTAGTAGGTTTTGGCCAATTTGCAATCGCCTTAACTTCAATTTGACCAATAAATATGCGGTCTCCACTGATAATGTGCCCAATAAAAGCCAAATTTTTAAGCCAAAATTCACAATTAAAAAATTTGGCATAATGTGTATTATCCTTCAAAAGATGTAGCACGGCATGTAAATGATATGCATAACTAACTTCATCCCTTAAGTACACCAAGATATCATCGATAAAGGCGATCAAAAAAGTATCCAGAAACTGCCTGAATATCCTATTCATCCGGTCCATGAAAATTGTTGGGGCATTTGTCAGTTCAAACGGCTTCACCACAAATTCATAGTGCTCATATCTATTCCTGAAAGTAGTTTTCTTCTTTAATCCCCAGTTGGTGATAACCTAATCTCAAATCAATCTTTGAAAATACTGAAGCCGCTTCCAACTAATCAAACAAATCGTCAATCCTCGATAGTGGATATTTACTTTGAACAGTGAGTTTATTCAACTCTTTATAGCCAATACATATCTGGAAGTTAAATAACAAAGGAGCTCCCCAATAGGAGGTGCTAGGTCTGATAAACCCCTTATCAAGTAACTCATGTAGTTGGCACTTCAGCTCTTGCAACTCCTTAACTGCCACTCTATATGGCGCCCTTGATAAAAGCTCAAAACTTGGCAGGAGCTCAATATTGAAATCAATCTCTCGCACAGGTGGTAGCCCTGGTAAATCATCCAAAAAGATATTCTCTTGCCATAAACATATCACTCAAAAACTTCAAATACTTAGAAGAATCTATCACCTGAGCAAGAAAACCCTGACTTCCATGATTCAACAATTTGCAACCTTCATGCTGGAAATTATAGTAGTGTAAAAAATTGACCCAACAAGCCAACACAATTCGAACTCGACTCGAAAAATCCAAGTTAGGGTTGACCCAAATATTTTTTTGATTCGGGTTCGGGTTGAACCCAAAAACTCAAACATGACCCGAATAAGCATAAAAACTTGAGGCAGGTTCAGATTACCGGGCCAAGCTCGAGTTCGGGTTTTAGTTTTCACACGTTTATTATTTGGGTCGGGTTCAGCTTGAACCTATTCGAGTCAGGTCATTTTCGGGTCGAGCCCAAACCCCACCTGCTGACCTGGAATGACACCCTAGGTAATTATCATAGATGCAGCCCTTTGTCAGAAGAAAATTTAACTTGCCTCCCCAAATACATTTATTTTAATAGTCTTCTTTTTGCAATCAATAATGTCAAAATTTTCAGACATCCAATCTATGTTTAAAATCACATCAAATTCCACCAAAGGCAACAAATTAAGTTAGACATTAAAATCCTTCCACCAATCATAAGTGTTATCTCACATGATTTATCAACTTCCAGAAAAACACCATTTGGCATTTATACTGATAATATCCAAGGCATTAAAATAACATTTAATTGCAACATTTTAGCCAGTTCATCAGCTATATAAGAATGTGATACTCCTGAATCAAATAGTACTCTTATCAGTCTACTTAAAATATATAATATCTATCATGAAAATCATTGCATTAAACATTTTGAGTTGACTTATTAATATATATATTTTGCGGACATAGTTCTGTATCGCTGAGGAAATCTGGATCCCTCTGAATTTCTTCTCTTTAGAATGTCCCTTCTCTGAGTAACCTCCAAATCCATCTCAATCCTCCTAGATCTCGGCACCAAAACAGAGTAATCATTGATTCCCAAATGAATCAATGGTTGTCTAATCACATCCCTGAACCCAGACAAAGATCGGTGGCACTTCTTTACATTAGAGATCAACTAAGGCGCATATCTAGAAAGCATGGTGAATTAAGCTTCGTACTACATAATCGAGTGATCAGTCTGTACCAATATGATAAATGTGTCATGTATTTGTATTTGTCTCCTGGTTAGCAGTGGTACGAACCAGTCTAAAGCTATTCACAAACTAGCCCTATTGAATCATGTGACTGGCTCTACCCACAATATCCACGTCACTATCTCTCTACTTCTTTCTCTAATGCAAAAGTAGTTTGTGTAGCCATCCTCTCTGGAGGACAAGACAATCCATCCAGAATCTTCTCCACTCTCAACAGTCAATTTTCAGTATCTACCAAACCTCCTCCATAAAAGAGAGGTGGTCTCATATCCTGAAATAATTTCAGGTAC
>JXCR01104573.1:4692-19706 GCA_002079205.1 Phalaenopsis hybrid cultivar | reverse complement strand
ATATATATATATATATATATTCGTATCTAAGTTTAAATCATAACGTCTTGTGTGGCAATGTGGTTATTGCCTTCTTTTGTATATATTTGGTCCATGTTCGAATCCCACTTTACATCTATTTTTTTCAATTTAATTTTTTCGAGCCAATTTTGAGCCGACAGAAATACACTGCTCACGAGGCAATTCCGAACACANATATATATATATATATATATAAGTTTATATCATAACGTCTCGTGTGACAATGTGATTATTGTCTTCTTTTATATATATTTGGTCTATGTTCGAATCCCACTTTACATCTATTTTTTTCAATTTAATTTTTTCGAGCCAATTTCTAGCCGAACACGAATACACTGCTCACGAGGCATTTTCGAACACGAGCCGATTTCGAACACGAACTATTTCGAACGAGCCGAACACAAGCCAAACCTAAGCTCGCTCAAGCTCAGCTCGTTGACAGCCATGTAAATCTTCCCACCTTTCGTGCACTTTTTAAAAACTTATTAAATGGGGGCATTTACATACATACTACACAATTCTAATGTATTTACATATCCCACATCTAAACTTTCATATTTGCATGCATAACACTCTAGTCCTAAATATCAAATAAAAAATAACATTTCTACCAAGCTTCTAAAAGTTCAGTTCACCTTTTCATGCAAATCATACAGTGTTCTCTAATTAAATACTAAGCAACAGGTGCTTGATATGTAAATACAAAGAAATTATGTGGTATGTATGTAAATTTTAAGCTATGCAAGTAGAACATTTACAAAATCCAAAAATTTACATATTAAGTCTTATCTTTAGCATGAACTCCCATGGGATGCACCTAAAACCCTTTGCATAAATGCAACATAAATCCACCCTAAATCAAACAATTCCAAATAAACAAATAAAATAAGCCAAAAAAAAAAACAACTAGAGTTAAAAATGTTCTCTGAAACAAAGTATTCAAAGACTAAGTCTGACAGAAAAACTGTCATAGAAGGTCCAACTGATAGATGCATGTATATAGATTCTCTACTTAAGAGATCAAAATAAAAGAAGACTTGGAATCATATAATTTCCCAATCAAAGGGAGCAGAGGAATCGGAGTCATCAATGGAACCAGTTTCATCTGATTTCTGATTTGAATCAGCAGACTTGCTATCTGTAGCTTCAGATTCTTCAAGAACAGCTTTAGATTTGCCCGAATGATCCAGAATTGGAGCAGAAACCTTATTATTTTCGCCAGACAGTTTATCAGCCATATCTGCATTACAAATTTGCAACTTTCTTAGTAATTTTTGTATTATGAACAATTTTATAAATTTATATGTTTTAGAATGAAAATAGAAATCTAACCTTGAACTTTATGAGTGAGATGTTCCACCTGAATTTCCAAACGACCAACTTGAGCTGTTAATGAAGAAACAATCTGCAGCAGTTCAGTTTTCAGCTGCTCCCCATAATTACAGCAGTTTTTATGCCTGTAATTCTCTCCAGTTTCAGCTGCCATGGAAGTATTCTGAACAGGCTGCAGATTTTCGGTTTCACAAATTAGTTTTTTATAAATTTGAGTAATTCAGTTATATTGTTTGAAGAAAGATTTACTGATATCCACCCAATTCTCAGGTATTTACATATCTAACATCAAAACTTTACATTTTACATTTATACAGCCCAAATCTATATTATCACTCTATTTTAACTTTTAAAAAGTGACTTACAGCTTGTCATGCAATGTTAAGGGGAATATATGTAAAAATTGATGTTTAGGTGTTAGATATGTAAATACATAAGAACTGAGTGGTATGTATGTAAATGTTCCTTTTTGTTTTCAAAATAATTGACACATTTGATTAATGTATCGAAATAGTCTTACTTGTTTTTGTCTATCTGAGATATTGAACATTTGTGCTAAATTCTCAGCATAAGTGTCAATACAGTGATGAAAATCTTCAAAAAACATTCCTGCAGCATTGTTTCCAGAACTGAAATGATCAGCATGATCTCCAAAAACATGAGCCTTATCATTCTCCATTAAAATGGAATTCATAGCTCTTCCTAAACCTGATCCAATGTCCGCAGAATCATTGCCAAAATCATTGCGCAAATCGCCCAGATGTGCCAAAGAAGCTGACCAAATCTGCGAGAGTCTATCATAGTCCTTATCCGAGTCAACACGGTGATATGGTGTGTAGAATTTCAGACCCGAAACATCATGGCTTGGATACTCGGGATAAGCCGCAGAAAACTTGTTGTCAAGGTGAGGTTTTGATTGGAAGCCATTGAAATTAAGTTCATGGTGATCATCATAAAGGTAATGTTGGGGTGTGTAACAATTCTCGCAGAACTCGCTAAGAAGGTCTTCTATGAAAAATAGCAATTTTGTTTTTTGTCAGCAAAGATATTCAACTTAGCAAAAAATGCCAAAAGTTGTTTCAAGTCAGAGTAAATCACTTTTAATGAAGAAAAAGTATAACTTTATTTAAAAGAGCTTTTGTGCTGTAGTATAATGAACAATAGGAAAAAGAGTGAAGGCTAATATCTGAAACATTTTTAAAAACCTGAGAACAAGTTCTAACAATGCAATAAAATTTTGTTTCTCTCCAGAATGATTCAAAAGACTATTTGGGGCAAAAGAAATTTGCAATCAGTATGTAATTTGTATAACTTGAAAAATAGATTTCAATATCTGCAAATGATTTTTCATACTCCACCAGCATCAGAATCAAGAAATATATCAATTTTCAGTAGGTCAGAAATACCTAATTGCAAACACCAAATTTGTTATAAGAAGTTTGGTTCGCCAGGTACCTTTTGGTTCAATAAAATTTGCCTGTTGCTTGAAAGACCATTCATTTCCTCCCCAAATATGGTTATCTCCTGCAATTACATGTGCAACAGGTACTGTCAACTAAGACACAATAACAATACAGTAAGGGCAATTTTATGCATTTACATATCTAAAAACTAAGGTTTGATATTTACATCTATAAGGCCTGTAATAGTGGTATTTCTGATGTGATGTCAATGATTTGATGTTATGAATGTAAATATGAAAGTTTGTGTTAGATAAATATATAAGAATTGTGGGATATATGTAAATGCCCTAATAGTGAAGGTATTATACATATCAAATAACAATATGTTCTGAACAAATCATTTTCTGTAAACCTGGAATTAAACCAAGCAAAATAATTCATCACAGGGCCACCAATGCTTTGAACCGGCTGTAAATTTTCATGTGATTCATGAATAGGAAAAAATATTCATGTACAGAAAGTCGTAGTTAAATAATTGAAGCAGTAGTGAAAATGAACTTCTGTTTTTTTTTTAAAGGGAGATCATTGATGGTAGCCAAAAAATAACTAAAATCAAGGGAGAATTAATGACTCCCAGCCCTCTTAATTATCACCAAAGTAAGAGAACTTGAACTTATTTTCCACATAATCATCTTACTCTATTGGGGCAAGATTAATCTGTTCATTTAGGATCAAAAAATTCATTATGTAAATAAATTAATAATAATAAATGAAATAAAATANGGTGATATGGTGTGTAGAATTTCGGACCCGAAACATCATGGCTTGGATACTCGGGATAAGCCGCAGAAAACTCGTTGTCAAGGTGCGGTTTTGATTGGACGCCATTGAAATCAAGTTCATGGTGATCATCATGACGGTACTGTTGGGGTGTGTAACAATTCTTGTAGAACTCGCTAAGAAGGTCTTCTATGAAAAATAGCAATTTTGTTTGTTTTCAGCAAAGACATTCAACTTAGCAAAAAATGCCAAAAGTTGTTTCAAATCAGAGTAAATCACTTTTAATGTAAGAAAAAGTAGAACTTTATTTAAAAGAACTTTTGTGCTGCAGTATAATGAACAATAGGAAAAAGAGTGAAGGCTAATATCTGAACATTTTTTAAAAACTGAGAACAAGTTCTAACAATGCAATAAAAATTTGTTTCTCGCCTGAATTGAATGATTCAAAAGACTATTTGGGGCAAAAGAAATTTGCAATCAGTATGTAATTTGTATAACTTGAAAAATAGATTTCAAAATCTCCAAATGATTTTTCATAGTCCATCAGCATCAGAATCAAGAAATATATCAGCTTTCAGTAGGTCAGATATACCTAATTGCAAACACCAAATTTTTTATAAGAAGTTTGGTTCGCCAGGTACCTTTTGGTTCAATAAAATTTGCCTGGTTCTTAAAAGACCATTCATTTCCTCCCCAAATTTGGTTATCTCCTGCAATTACATGTGCAACAGGTACAGTCAACTAATAAACAATAACAATACAGTAAGGGCAATTTTATGCATTTACATATCTAAAAACTAAGGTTTGATATTTACATCTATAAGGCCTGTAATAGTGGTATTTCTGATGTGATGTCAATGATTTGATGTTATGAATGTAAATATGAAAGTTTGTGTTAGATAAATATATAAGAATTGTGGGATATATGTAAATGCCCTAATAGTGAAGGTATTATACATATCAAATAACAATATGTTCTGAGCAAATCATTTTCTGCAAACCTGGAATTAAACCAAGCAAAATAATTCATCACAGGGCCACCAATGCTTTGAACCAGCTGTAAACTTTCATGTGATTCATGAATAGGAAAAAATATTCATGTACAGAAAGTTGCAGTTAAATAATTGAAGCAGTAGTGAAAATTAACTTCTGTTTTTTTTTAAAGAGGAGATCATTGATGGTAGCCAAAAAATACCTAAAATCAAGGGAGAATTAATGACTCCCAGCCCTCTTAATTATCACCAAATTAAGAGAACTTGAACTTATTTTCCACATAATCATCTTACTCTATTGGGGCAAGATTAATCTGTTCATTTAGAATAAAAAAAATCATTATGTAAATAAATTAATAATAATAAATGAAAAAAAATCTATCCTTCATTAAGAATTTCTCAATTTTTTTCTTAATTATTAGTCAAATATATTTATTAAGAGAGGGGGAAATTGCGAAATCACCTAATCAATTAAGGGAAATATCAAATTTCAAAGAAAATTTCATGTAGTTTCCTATATTTTGTATGGTGTAACTTTATAATTCCCTACATTTTTTTTGGGTTAATTTGGGCTATTTACCTTATAGAAAATGTGCTAAAAATAAAGTTTTAAGATCAAATCATTAGGAAACTTGAAATTATAAAAAAAGAGTCTCTTACATTTAAGAAAGGAGATTTACATACATGAAATTAAATTCTTTTCTATTTATATATTTCTAATCTTTAAATATTTATATTTATTTTTATTACACCATGGTGTGCAAATCACATCCAAAATTTATACAAGAAATTTTTTTTTTCTTTAGTGAATTAATATATTGACATATTTGAGATGATTCAAAAATTAAGGCGCCATAATTAAATATATAAAAAAATAGTTATTAAACATATAAATACATAAAAAAATTAATATCATGTAATTCTCAAAAAAAAAAAAAAAGATTTTTTTTCAACAAAATATGAACTTTTGTTTATTTCACCTCTATTTATAACTTTATATCTAACCCAAATTCCATAGTTCGATTTCTCTGTCTTGTCAAATTAGAATTTAGCAAAAATAGACTTGTTTTTCATCAATGCCGCATCAAAAAACTCCAGATTCATTAAAAAAAAAAACCCCAACGTCATACACAAAAGAAAGAAACAAATCTAAACCCTAAACTCGAAAAAAAAAAAACCAAAGTGCAGAGTAAATCTTTACCGAACAAGGAATCATAGAACTCCGGCTTATGATTGTCTTCCTTGAAGAGATCTTTTGGTAGAGAGGAGTCGAAAAGAGGGCTGCGGTAATTAGGGCAATGGGTGTAAGCGAAATTGTTCNTTTTTCATCAATGCCGCATCAAAAAACTCCAGATTCATTAAAAAAAAAAACCCCAACGTCATACACAAAAGAGAAACAAATCTAAACCCTAAATTCGAAGAAAAAAAAAACGAAGTGCAGAGTAAATCTTTACCTAACAAGGAATCATAGAACTCCGGCTTATGATTGTCTTCCTTGAAGAGATCTTTAGGTAGAGAGGAGTCGAAAAGAGGGCTGCCGTAATTAGGGCAATGGGTGTAAGCGAAATTGTTCATGGTTTCGGAGAGATTGCCGCCGCTATTCCAAATGCCGTCCGAAGCTAGCAGCGGCTGATAGCAAACCGGAAGATCACCGAACGGCGATGCCGGATTCAATGTCTTCGTTGCCGGAGAGCACCGGAGGTCGCTGGGACTCGTCGTGGAGAAGGTGGCAGGAACAATGAAGATATAATTAGGCAAGGGTTTGCAGGGGGATAGATCGATCGTGGGGCGGCTATTAATATAAGCCGGTAGTTTTAAGGATATTTAAAATTTTCTAACGGTTATGAGAATCTTTTCAATGATTTTATGCCTTTTTTATTTTTTAAATAAGTTGCTTTATTTTTATATTTGGAAAGTACGCATATTTTGTATTATATTGAATTTAAGAATATTTGCTGCTCTATATTATATACCCGAAATATTTATTAGAACTTAGAAGAAAGAAGCATACAACGTAGCATTTGAGTCTCATATATATATATATATTGTTGAATCAAAAAGTATATGGGAAACACACATGTAAGGGATAGAAAGTTATGCTTAGAAGTGATTAGAGAGAGAGAGAGAGCATAATATGGAACAGTAAAAACATTGTTCTTTATTCATGACTTGTACCTATATTCAAAGACATATGTCTCAGTACTACAAAAGTATATATTAGCCCTATTATCATTAGTTTTTTAAGGGAGATTTTTTTGGTAATTACAGAGNAGAGAGAGAGAGAGAGAGAGAGAGCATAATATGGAACAGTAAAAACATTGTTCTTTATTCATGACTTGTACCCATATTCAAAGACATGTCTCAGTACTACAAAATTATATATTAGCCGTATTAACATTAGTTTTTTAGGGAGATTTTTTTGGTAATTACAGAATTATTCACGTATAATAAGAACGAGGACTGATTCGACCTATGTGAGTTGTCGATTTTCTGGTATTCCTTGATCGATATCTAGTCCGAAAAAGTGCTCCCCGTCAATCATCCTGAAAGCTAATTATCGCTATGCAGGAACTTCTCTTGGAGTCTTTTGTCGATGGTTCGAACAAAGCACTTTTCTTGCCAATATTCAACTAAAAAAAGATCATCGAAGGCTATGTTTGATAGTCTGCATCTTCTTCCTGAGTCGTACATCTACTTTGAGATTTGTGTTCACATATTTAGCAGCAGTCGAACGAATATAATGCTATACGCTGGGGGTGACACCACGAGGAGACGGTGGTTTCAACTTACCTTGAGCCATAAGCAACGTAGAGCACGTTCCTTCGGACATCCAAAACACAAGTCAAGGTGGCCTGGAGACCAACGAAACCACCTGTGAGATTCCGGCGGTCCAAGGAGAACCAAGTAGATGTGTTCTGCTAAGTGAAGATTTTGATGCAGGTCACAAGGAGCTGCTGATCTAAACCCTCTACGAAAATTGAGATGTTGTCGCGTGGACGACCGTTGAGATGCAAAGCGTGTCGATCGACGTCGCTTGCCATTAATTGAAGCCCAAGCCATCGACTTGACCCATGGAGTAGAGGATAAGAAGCTCGACCATGATGTTGGTGGGACCCATCTGAGAGGAAGTGTGAAAGCTGGAGGAAGCGAAGTACATTTGAGAAGTGCAATACTCCACTTAGGTCTCCAATCTGGTGATGGTGCAGAAGGCCAACGAAAAATGGAGGATGTGAGTTAACTTCACTAACCTGAACTCTGCTTGCCCAAAAGACTCTTACCCTATATCAAGTATAGATACTCTGGTGGATTCAACAGTCAACCACTCAGACCTAAGTTTCCTCGATCCATTCTTCAGATACCATTAGATCAAGCTGCACCTAGCTATTGCGTAAAAGAAAACTTTTATTACTTGTGAAGAAGTTTTTTGTTACAATGTAATGCCCTTCAGGCTTAAAAATGTCGGGGCGACTTACCAACACCACATGGATGTAATTTTTGCTAATAAACAAAGAAGAAACATTGAGGTGTATGTCAATGATGTACTGGTTAAGAGTCGATCAACCGAACAACACATTGATATCTAAAAGAAATCTTTCTAACACTTAAGAAGTTAACATGAAATTAAACCAACTAAAGTTCACCTTTGAAGTCGCGACAGACAAATTCCTGAGATATTTGCTAACCTTTGAAGACAAAAAGGATAACCCGTAAAAGATTCAAGCACTTTTTGTTATTTCTTACCCTAAAAAAACCAACAAAATACAGAAAATAATCGGTCAGATGATAGATTTAAGCATGTTCATCTCGAAGTCAGGTGATAAATGTGCCTCATTCTTCAAAGTATGTAGGAGTACTAAATACTTCAAATGGACATCGGAATGCGGAGAGTACTTCAGGAACCTCAAGAAGTTCATAGCCTCTCATCCCCTCCTTCAGAGCCTGAAACCAAAGAAAAAGCTTTATCTTTACCTTATTGTTGGCCCTGAAGTCGTCAGTTAAGTCTTGGTCAAAGAAGAACTCAAATAGCATCATCCAATGCACTACACCAGCTTGGTCCTAAAAGGCTCCAAACTCTGGTATCCAATAATGGTGAAACCGATCTTCGCCTTGGTCATTTCAACACAAAGGCTCCGACCATAATTTCATGTACAACCCATACAAGTTATCACAGATCACCCATTAAAATCTGTTCTCACCGAGCTCAAGCATTCTGGTTGACTACTCAAATGGGTCGTGGAACTCAACGAGTTTGACATCTTCTATATCCTTCGAACAATGATATAAAGACACAAGTTGTTGCAAATTTCCTTACAGATTTCTCTGAACTGAGAGGGCGAAACGAGGATCTGGCGATCAACAGATCGACCTGGACCATGTTCATCGATAAAGCATTTGACCAATTGGGTGCTCGACTTGGAGTTATCTTGTGTAGTCCTGCAAGGGAAAACGAGTACCACTCACTCGAGGTAAATTTTCCATTGAATAATACTTAAGCATAATATGAAGCTTTCATTGTAGGACTTCACCTAGCCTCGAAGATGAGATTCCTCTGCATAATGGTAAAGGCAGATTCAAAACTCATAGTGAACCAGATCAAAAAGGAATTTGAAACCAAGGATGAGACTATGACAAAGTTCATAGGGAAGGTGAAGATGGAGTTTGGTCGATTTACCAGTTTTAAACTCGAACATGTTTGAAGGGATGAAAATCAGGTCACGGACCTTCTATCTAGGAGAAATACTACCTAATTTTCTAACAAAGGAGTTCAAGATTTATGTATGATTTAAGGGATCAACCTCCAATTTGCTTCTATACATCACCCTCAAACTAACAAACAGGAGGAGGCTACAAACAAAATCATCCTAAATTTGTTAAGGACAAAGGTAGAAAGAGCTAAAGGCAAATGGGCAAATCGGATCCCTTCGGTACTCTAGGCGATCCAAACAACACCATCCACGTCCACCGAATAGACCCCCTTTAATGTTGTACCATGGAATAAAAACCATGTTACTAGTCAAATACAACAATTATATTCAGAAACCTCAACTTTTGATGAGGAATATCTAGGAGAGTTACTTGAGGCTAATGACAAAGCAGTCAGACTTCCCCTAGATCTGGATGAGGAGAATCGAGCCAACACAACCCTCCGACAAGAATAGGTTAAGCGGAGGACAACCAAATATTTTTGACAAACACGTAGGCAAATAGAAGTTTGCTCCAGGGAACTTGGTGTTGAAAAAGGCCTACCCCGCCATCAAGGGACATGCTATATCAAAGAGCTGGACCCGGAGCATGCAAACTGAAGACATTTGCAGGAAACAACACCCTTCAAACTTGAAGTGTTGATTATCTAATGAAATTCTTCTCTTACACTATCTCTACTTGTAGAAGGAACAATGTCGTAATTGTTTTGTATAACCCTTCTTATCTTTTAAAAACTCAATATAAGAAAGGGGCCTTTTTTACAATCATAGCATCTAAGAGTTTGAAATTTTAGATATTTAATATTGCTATTGGTACTTTCTCTAATTTTTTTTTACGCTCGGGGAACTAATGTTGTTACACTCAAGAACTGACACAGTTACACTCGAAAAAAAGGCCCCACGAATTTCAATAACTTATCAATCCATGCAAAAATCGTCAAATGGACGTATCGGCACACGGCAGTGACAAGCTCTACGAGGAGTGCATGAACGATTGTCCTGTGTCAGATAGTAATCATAGCATCTAAGAGTTTGAGATTTTAGATATTTTTCTTATGCGTACAGTCCCTCATCCCACAGGTGAGAAGGGATTACACGGTCTCTCAAATTAAAATGTCGGTGAGCGAATGAAGTGTTGCAAGAAACGGATGGCGATCGATAGTAATCTGCGACAATCGGTACATAGTGGTCGGCGATGATCGACAGTGGTCAACGGTGGTCTGCATGATGCCAGACTTCAACTCCTTCTCAAAGCTTCAAACTCTTTCTCAAGCCTCAAGGTCCCTTAGGCTTCAAGTTCTCTCACCTCTTTATGAGAGAAGTAAAACTCTATTTATAGAGTTTTAGGTGCAATTAAAATAGGAATATGAACCACTTTGATCAGACGATCTGAAGAGTTTCATTTGATTAGATGGGGTTTATTGGACTTTTGAGTGTTTTAATAAGGTCAGAATTGAGCGATCATGGGCTCATTGGATTTGTTTTGTCGAGACGCTCGATTCAGCCAAGAGCTCACTAGATTCAACATTCGTTTGATCTCCAAATATGTCTAAAAAGTTTCAAAACTGGTTTAACTTGATCGGGGCTTGATTTGACTTAGATTGGACCCATTTTAGTATCATCGGGTCCGTCTCATCGAGCCGATCAATTTGACCATAAGTTTNCAATGATTATTTGATACTGGTTGTAGGGTGATAAAGACTTGATGAAAGTAGTTTATTGTTGATAGTCTAATTGTGGGGTTCGTGTGTCTATGGTTTGATGTAGATGTTTGAATGATAGATTGATGAAGGATGCAAAACAGTCTTTTTATAAATTTTGAAAGCAACATTTTAACTATGTGTACTAAATTCTAAAATTCTCTGATTGATTAACCCACAGTGATCCTCTTTGATCATATGTTTTTTTATATATATTTGAATGCTATTATGATATTAAAATTAAGTGATCTTAAGTATTTGAATTCATCTTGTTGAGATGCTCGATTCGATTATAAGGATGTAAATTTTTGAGATCTTTTTTTCCTGAGAAGGGTGAACCCAAATGACCATTAGGGTTATAAAAAATGTTCATTGTTTGGGAACAGTAAGTAGCTCGTGTTCGATTCGTTCGTCAAGCAAGTGAGTCGAACACAAATAAATTTTTTTTTTGAGATTGATTTACAAACGAGTCGATCACATACAAATGTTTGTTCATTCATGTTCGACTCGTTCTGACTCAAAATAATAGAATTGGACACACACACACACACACACACACAAATATATACTAAAAATTTGTGTTGGATGTTGGAAATTTATTGATGATGTAACAAGCTTAACGTTGGTGCAAGAGTAATGGTGTGATTCAATGACAATGTTTGGCCGGTGTTCAGGCCATGGAAGTTCATTTGAGGATGTAATTTCAAGGTGGCACCCCTATGGTAGTGCTGAGGTAGAGATGGTGGTTAGGTAGTGACAATCTAACAAAATTAATCAAGTGATGATCAGACAGCGACAATCTAACAGCCATGGTCTAGTGGTAACTATCTGATATTGATTGTTGGGTGGCAAAGACTTGATGAAAGTAGTTGATTTTTTATAGTCTGATGACGATGTTCGTGTTTTTATGATTTGATGGAGATGTTTAGATGATAAATTGNTAGTCGACAGTCATGGTCATGAGAAAATAATAGTCGAGCAATAATAGTTTGAAGGTTGTAATAAGGCGATGGTAGTCAAAATGCCATAATCTTGTGAAGCTAGTCAGAAGTTTGGGGTAGTGTACTTCTATCTGGCGATGATATTTGAATGATTATAATTATGATATAATGTTTGGGAGATGATAGTCAAGCAATGGCAGCCAGATGATTGTATACAAATAATGTTGACTAAGCATCATAGATGAAATAACGGTGGATTGTGGACGGATGATGGCCACTGAGTGATCGTGATATGAGAGAATCATTGAATGATTACATTTGAATGATAGAGATCGGGCTACTAAAGATTTGTTATGTTGAGCAAGCAATCATAGTGTGGCAATAATAATTAGGCGAATAATGACAGATCAAGTTTGTCAAGTGATTGTAGTTGGGTGATGATGACCGAGTGGTGCTAGTAAGGAAAATGTAGTCGGTTGATGATAATTTAGGGGTGGAGGTCAACAATAACAACTTAAAGACGGTAAAACAACAATGGTGTGATTCGATAATAAAGTTTGGTCGGTTTTCAGGCTATGGCTATTCATTTGAGGTTGTAATTTTATGGCGACACTCCTATGCTAATGGTCAGTTGGAGATGGTGATTAAGTGGTAACGATTTGACAACATTAGTTGAGCAGTGATCAAGCAGTGACAACAAAATAGTCTTGATCGAGCAATGATTATTTGATACTGGTTGTAGGGTGATAAAGACTTGATGAAAGTAGTTTATTGTTGATAGTCTAATTGTGGGGTTCGTGTGTCTATGGTTTGATGTAGATGTTTGAATGATAGATTGATGAAGGATGCAAAACAGTCTTTTTATAAATTTTGAAAGCAACATTTTAACTATGTGTACTAAATTCTAAAATCCTCTGATTGATTAACCCACAGTGATCCTCTTTGATCATATGTTTTTTTATATATATTTGATGTTATTATGATATTAAAATTAAGTGATCTTAAGTATTTGAATTCATCTTGTCGAGATGCTCGATTCGATTATAAGGATGTAAGTTTTTAAGATCTTTTTTTTCTGAGAAGAGTGAACCCAAATGACCATTAGGGTTATAAAAAATGTTCATTGTTTGGGAACAGTAAGTAGCTCGTGTTCGATTCGTTCGTCAAGCAAATGAGTCGAACACACATAAATTATTTTTTTGAGATTGATTTACAAGCGAGTCGATCACATACAAATGTTTGTTCATTCATGTTCGACTCGTTCTGACTCAAAATAATAGAATTGGACACACACACACACACAAATATATACTAAAAATTTGTGTTGGATGTTGGAAATTTATTGATGATGTAACAAGCTTAACGTTGGTGCAAGAGTAATGGTGTGATTCAATGACAATGTTTGGCTGGTGTTCAAACTATGGAAGTTCATTTGACGATGTAATTTCAAGGTGGCACCCCTATGGTAGTGCTGAGGTAGAGATGGTGGTTAGGTAGTGACAATCTAACAAAATTAATCAAGTGATGATCAAGCAGCGACAATCTAACAGCCATGGTCTAGTGGTAACTATCTGATATTGATTGTTGGGTGGCAAAGACTTGATGAAAGTAGTTGATTTTTTATAGTTTGATGACGGTGTTCGTGTTTTTATGATTTGATGGAGATGTTTAGATGATAAATTGATGAAGGTGGTCAAACTGTCTATTTATAAATTTCGAAAGCAACATTTTAGTTATGTTTATTAAAATTCTTAAACTTTCTGATTGAATGACCTAGAGTTATCCTCTTTGATCATATGATTTTTATTTGGATATTTGAGTGTTTTTATGACATTAAAATTAAATGATCTTTAAGTATTTGGATTCCTCATATTAAGATGATTGATTCGACTATAAGCATATAAATTTTGATTTATTTTTTTTTTTGAAAAGGTTAGCCTAAAGAGCAATATGTGTGATTCAATATCACGATCTCACAGGAGAAACTACATTCATAAATAAATTGCCATGCACAAGTGCTATTTATTTTTTTATTTGTGAGCTTCGAGCATGAGAACTTTCGATGCAGGAGGAAATACCCAATCATTGGGCCACAAAATTTCATATTTGTGGATGAGATGATGGGCTAGTGATTAGGTATTTCCCCTAGCACCGAAAGATCCATACTCGAAATTTACATTCCAAAAAATTTTTGAAGATTATAATTAATATCCAAAAGTTTTAATCAATTCTTTAAATGATACATTTAGGTTCATTCAAAGTTAAATCATACATCTTATGATACCAACAAGTTCATCTCATTAAGGCCCCATTTGAGGCAGCTTATTTGTCACAGTGGTTTTGAAAATGGGGGTTGAAGCGTTTGGAAACAACAGCTCGACCACTTATCTTAATATTTATGTTAAACGCAGGCCGCATGTTCGACTCCACGACCCACGTTTTCTCGTGACCCTTATTACATTAAAAACCCTCTCATCGCAACAATCTCTCTCATGTTTCTTCTGCCCTCATCACTCTCAATCGCCTCTCTTGATTGTTCCTCTCTTTCGCCTCTCTCCATTGGTCATAGGTTGCCTTTCTCCTTTCCCTATTCCTTCCAATCTATGGAGGCAATAGGTTGTCTCCCTACTTTCCCTCTTCCCTCAAATTTCTGGCTCTCTCTGTTTACTATGCTCTTCATCCTCCCATGGTATCACCTATTTTTTTCGATGAAATGACTTTCTCTTTGCGATCTGTGGCTTTCTCATTTGAGGTTTGAAGTGATAATATAGACTTTGTTATTTCTGGTTTTCTCATTTGCAATTTGAAGTGAGAATTTGGATTTTATGATTTGTGGTTTTCTCTTTATGATTTGAAATTAGGATTTTGTAAATTTGTGGCTTATGGAATGGGGTTTTATCTTTACCATTAGTGTTTGAATGAGAATTTGAGAAATAGCTGAAGGAGGGTGCTTGATTTGTTGATTACAATGTTTCAAGTGCTCTGTATGTAGTAGCAACAAATGCAAAATATGGGTGGGATTTCATCTGTATCTTGGATGTTTGAGTGAGATTTTGAGAAATGGCTGAAAAAGGGTGCTTGATTTGTTGGTAGCAATGTTTTGGGTGCCCTGTATGCAGTGACATATATGAAAAATATGGGG
>JXCR01104572.1:0-14086 GCA_002079205.1 Phalaenopsis hybrid cultivar | reverse complement strand
GCAGCATTTGTAGCTAGAAAGCTAAGAATCAAAGCAAAGAATCCCTAAATATGATATGTTTAATTTTTTCTTTGAAGCAGCCTAAAAATGTGAATTTGGGGTCGTATTCATTCTTTTTTTTCTGTCCTTGTAATGTTGCTATGGTTTTTTGTTCATTTGAATCTAGATTCTCATCCATGCCAAATTGTTATAGAAGTTGTTGCATACGATTAGTTGGGAGGCAGGCTTTGATGTTGCAATAGGACAAAAAAATATGTCCAGCAATGGCCTCAAAAACTTTTAAACCTGAAAACATATGCTGCCTCTGAATTCTGTCAAAACAGAAGATGATCACAATTTTTACTTGAGAGAAATTAGGGGCGTGGTTTTGAGTGTAATGATTGTGATAAAATCAAATAGTGGAGTTAAACCTGATAACATGTACATGTTATGTTATTGGTCTTTAGCATTGTATTACAGGTTAAATTTGATGGCAATGCTATGATCCTACATTGGGATGCTTTTGAAAATAAAAATAATGTGATTAGTAAAGGTTAACTGATCATTAATGGTTCTATAACTCCGAATGTCATCAGTCCTCTTGAAAAAGTCTCTATTTTTTTTTTCACTAAGAAGCCTTTTAAAATTATCTCCTTTACTTGCGATGGAGTCACCTAAATACTATTGCATCAAAGGAAAGAAGTGTCTTACATCTATCATGCTTTATTTGGTCACAATTATCATTCCTTATGATAAATAACTAGCTGCACCTAGTATAACTCAATAGGTAAAGAGTTGGAGCAAGAACCAGATATGAAATCTCAAGTGGGCGGAAGCTAAGTAAAGGATTACAAGCGGAAGATCTATAAATTCTGCAAAATTTGAATGACCCAAGGGATTAATAGAAAAAAAAAGGCAAATATGATCAATCATAATCTTATGAATTGTAATGGGTATTATAGGCTTAAGCACTATTAAAATGCCCCTTAATAGCCATTAGATATTAAGATTTTCTATAAACATAAAATATAGTCAATTTTTAGATGACCAAAGGAACAATATTCTAGATAAATCATATTTGTGATTGCATTGTATTAGCAAAATGTTCTATTTATAGTGAACTGGAGACATCATACCTTATAATCTATATAAGGCATGAATAATAAGTCGTAGATAATCATCAATGTTATTTAGAAACAATACCAAATTAATGGCTATACCAAACATATGATTGTACATGTTGATGTTCATTTATATTTTACAATTTGAATTATCAAGTATGAAAACATTATATTGTTGATGTGTAGTTTAAGATTGTATATGATTTATGTATGATATAATTTATTTAAACTTGGTGTGTTTGTGTAAGTCATTAAATATTCTAAAGCTTTTACACAATGTTTTTTATACTAGAAACCTAATAAAATTGAAGTATAATTTTGGCAAAAAAAAGGACACTTAAGCTGGCTTGACTTATTTTGCCTCACTTTAAATGATAATTGTTATAATTTTAATTACAAGCTTGCAATTTAGACTTTGTTAGGTGTGTTTGTTCTTTTTACTATTCTTAACACACACAGTGATCTAGAAAAACTATATAAATAGTCAAATTGTATATGTAAGATTCACAACATATTATGTACTAAAGCTTTTGGTAGTAAACAAAACTTGCAAACATGTGTTATTTAATTGTTAGTCTTTTAACTACTTAAATGGAATGGTACTTTTTTGCTTAGTGATGATTTAAGAGGTAAATTTTCTTCTTAACATTTATCTTAACACCCATTATGTGATAATCAATAGGATTGGTGATGTTTCTAACACTTCACCTAATATGTTATACACTAGCAAGTTTGATAGTTGTAATGCATTTGAGGCATATGTGCAGTCTCATATTGGATTGTTAAAAAATACTTTTATATGAAAAATCAAATAAATTATCTTCAACCAAAAGAACAACGTTAGCTATAAGTGTGTTAATACACCTAAAATATATAGTGTTTTAAAACATATTTTTATACCTATTTTTGAGATATTGCGCTTTAATGAAAGGTATTTTTGTATTTTTCTTTCAAGTACAATCAAATGGATGAAAAATGCTAAAAGGAGTGAAAAATGGTTAAATTTGTAGCAAAAATGAAAAAATGTGCAAAAATAGACTTGGGCGCCTAAACGCCCAGTCTGACGCCTAAGCGCCAGAAGCTCTGTGTCTAAACGCCAGGTACCCTGCACTTAAGCAACACAAGTAGTTACTTGATGATTTATTTAATTTGAGTGGATTTTTTAAGAGGTGTTTGAAACAACTCTTGATAAAAACGTAGGAAATGTCTCATGGACACAAAAATTCATTTAATTGGCTTATGAGGAGACAACTTCTAGAAGATTCATTGAATGGAGAAACCTTTTTGAACAGACGCCAAGGTACCCATTGGATTTTATAAGAAAATACTTAGATTTTCCAAGAAGGAGGCCAGCCATCCATCAAACTTTACAACCCATCGCCGCCGCCGCCGGCCATTTTTATTTTATTTTATTTTATTTTGAGTGTTAGTTTGTATCGTAAGAGAAGGAAGAGAATTCAAAGGAACTTCAAGACATTTGGTGGAGAGAATTTGAGATAAGTGTTTATCTTTGTATCTACAATTGGTTTTAATTCAGATTTCTTGTTTGTGTGCATGATTTCTACTTTTAAACTCATGTGAGGTTATGTTTTCTCCATGGATTCCGAGTAGTTTTCTTTATCTTTTTCCTTAAAATGATAATTGATTAAATATTTAAAAGGAAGTTGTGAGAAGTATTAGACTTCAATTTTGGAAGAAGTTTTGATGATTTGAAACCTTGCAATTCATTTACTTCTTGATTTGGCCAATTAAAATGTTAATACGTGTTGTCAGAATATGTAAGATCTGAGATGGTATTGACTTAATCAACAAATGGTTGGAATCACATATTGATTTCATGAATGAGAATGTAGTTCATGGGGTTGAGTGAAAATAAATAGGAAAATATATTTAAAGGGTGTAGAATTAGAGGACTTTAGAGTGACAGACTAAAACCCCTAATTTGATTTATAGTTTTAGATTTTGATACAAGATGTTAGCCCCCGGGTGGAAGGAGAAGAGGGAACTCTAGAGTGAGAGCTAGTATATTCCCCGCCTAGCCGGTTTTCAAGACTATTCAAACTATAAATTAATCAATGGTCTTTATAGCATCTCTAGTAAGGGTAAATAATATTATTGCTCCTATTTGGCACAAAACATTTAGCATACTTCCACAGCATAATTTTTATATTTATCACTGATTCATGATAAGGAAAAAGATAGTTTATTTATATTATCTTCATCTTACAAGTATTTTAGTTAAGTTAATTAGTTGCTTACTTTATTTTCAATTATAAAAAATTATAAAAAAAATCGAACTTTCATTCCTATTTTAGCATCTTAAGTTTAACTAAGAATATATTGCTAAGTAAAATTTTGTTATCTAAAACTAGTCCTCCTTATGGGCTCGATATTTGGGACTTAATCAGAAAGTTCTATGTTACTTGATAACGATACGTATATTTGCATAGTATCCCATATTGAAATATTATAATTGCATTCTTATTTGCTTCATAGTGAAAGATTTACCAAATTTTTGTTGTGGATCAAGTTTTTAGCTTTGTTTCAAATTAAGAATATCTATTAAGGAAATTAATCGCATACATCACATTTACATCTATCTATAGAAAATCGGGATCAAGTTCTTGGCATCGTTATCGGGAAGGAGGAGAAATATAATAGTAATTTGCAAAAATATTTTCAAAAGAAGTTTTTAGAAAACAAAATTTTTAGTAAGTCTTTTTTTAAACTTAAAGATATATTTTAGGAATATTGTAGTGTCGTTTATATAAAAAGTTCTTGTTGTGTATTTTATTTTTTTTTTTGCTTTATTTTATTTTATGTGTTATATAGTAATGTATGTGTATTCAGGTTCCACAAGACTTATGCCTAACTATTAGAAAAATTATTGAAAATTTGCAAGAAATGGCAAATCAAAATAATCAAAATGTTGAAGATTTTATACCTTTAAGAGATTATGCAAACACTACAGTGGATGAATTTCATTATAGTATTCAAAAACCCCCTGTAGTGACTAATTCATTTGAGCTTAAATATGCTATTATCCAAATGACATCAAATATTCAGTTTGGGGGAGCTCCAACTGAAGATCTAAATTTACATACAATTTTCTAGAATTGTGTGCTACATTTAAATATGATGGTGTATCAGATGATGCTATAAGACTTAGATTATATCCTTTTCTCACTGAGGGATAAGGCTAAGATATGGTTACATTCGTTATCACCTGGACTTATCATAACTTGGAGTGATTTAGCACAAAAATTCCTTGCTAAATATTTTCTACCATAAAAAATTACGAAGCTTAGAAATGATATTAGATCTTTTAGCTAGTTTGAAGGGGAATCTATTTAAGAAGCACGTGAAAGATTTTAAAAAACTCTTTAGATAGTGCCCACATCATGCTATACCAGATTGGTTAATAATTCAAACTTTTTATAATAGATTTGTTGGATCTCTTAGAACTATTATCGATGCCGCTGCTGGTGGTTCATTGATGTAAAAACCATTTCATGAAGCTTATGTTTTAATAGAAGCGATGGCTACTAATAATTTTTAATGGCCATCTGAAAGGAGAAATCTTAATAAAGTAGCCAATATTCATGAAACTGATACTTTTACCATGCTAGCAAATCAAGTTGCTACAATTTCAAGGAAGTTAGACCAATTTAGAATGAATTTTTCTTAACAAATTCCTATGATTGAAGAGAATTCATTAGGCCAAAGAGTAGATTCTCAAGCATCATTAGTGACTTTGAATGCCATAAATAATAAGCAGAATAACCCATATTCAAATTATTATAACCCAGGTTGGAAGAACCATCCCAACTTCAATTGGAACAATGTTATGGGTTGTAATAATCAACAATGGGGGAACAATCAAGTAAACTCATTGGGAAACTGGAACAATTAAAGAAATAATAATTAAAGACCTATTTATCCTCCAGATTTTAACAGTACTCCATAATTTAAGGAGAAGAAGTTGTTTATAGAAGAAGTGGTGTTACAAATGGGAAATCAGTTACAAAGTCAAAGAGCTACAATTAGAAATATTGAGAATCAATTGACACAAATAAAAAATCATTAAATAATAGATCCCAAGGAACACTTCCTAGTAATATAAAAATAAATCTGAAAGACCAGAATAAAGAGCAAGTAAAATCCGTTCAACTCAGAAGTGGAAGAGAATTGGAAGGTAGAGTTCAAAAAGAGACCGAAGTAGAGAAAGAAGAGATTGAAGAACCAAAAGAGGACGCTCTGAAAGGTTTAGAGAGACCTGTTTCTCCACTTAAAGTTGATTTGGAAAAACCACCTCCTTTTCCTCATAGGCTTCGACAACAAAGGTTGGATAAACAATTTTTAAAATTTATAGAAATTTTTAAGAAGCTTACAATTAGTACTCTATTTGCTGAAGCTCCTAGAACAAATGTCAAGCTCTCTGAAGTTTATGAAGGATATTCTTAACAGAAAAATGAAACTTGAAGATATTGAAAAAGTTGTACTTAGTGAGGAGTGCAGTGCTATAATTCAGAAAAAGCTTCCTAAAAAGCTTAAAGATCCTGGTAGCTTTACAATTCCATGTGCAATAGGAGACAGGTTTTATGAAAATGCTTTATGTGATTTAGGAGCAAGCAACAATCTTATGTCATTATCAATATTTAAAAGATTAGGATTAGGATAAATAACCCCTACTACTGTAACTCTGCAGTTAGCAGATGTTCAATAACATATCCTAAAGGAGTTATAGAAGATGTCCTAGTGAAAGTGGATCAAATTATCTTTCATGTTGATTTCATTGTGTTGTATATGGAGGAAGATAATGAGATACCTATCATTTTGGGGAGAACTTTCCTTGTCACAAGAAAAGCAATGATAGATGTGCAAAAAGGAGAATTAGCCATGCGCGTCAATGATCAAACAGTTAAATTTAATATTTTCAAATCAATGAAATACCCTGTAAAAGGTAAAGATGATGAATGCTGATGTTAAAAGATATTTAAGTGAATGTCATTTCAAAACAACTTATGAAGCAAAATCTGAGATGAAAGAGTTGGAACATGAATAAGAAGATGAATTGGATCAATATGAAGATTTCTATAAGGAATATTCAAAATATGTTCGAGAAAGTTTTGAAGTTTTAGACACAACAGAAAAATGTACATCTTTTTGTCTGTCAACTGAAAAACCTCTTGAGCTTGAGTTGAAGTTGCTTTCTGAACATTTGAAGAATGTCTTTTTAGGTGATTCCTCTGCATTACCTTTTATAACTTCCTCAAAATTAACTACAAAAGAAGATGAGAGTATGATGAAAACTTTAATGAGTTATAAGAAAGTCTTTGGATGGATAATTGTTGATATAAAAGGAACCAGTCATTCAATTTGTATGCATAGAATTCATATGGAAGAGAACTGCAAACCCAGGGCTAATCCTCAAAGGAGATTGAATCTTATTATGAAAGAAGTTGTTAAGAAAGAAATTTTAAAGTAGTTAGATGTTGGAATTATCTACCTTATTTCAGATAGTGCATGGGTTAGTCCAATTCAATGTGTTCCTAAGAAAGGAGGAGTGACTGTGACTTTGAATGAACATAATGAGTTAATACCAACAAGACAAGTCACAAGATGGCAAATATGCATTGATTATAGAAAATTAAATCTCATCACTAGAAAAGATCATTTTCTACTACTCTTTTTAGATCAAATGCTGGATAGACTAGTTGGACATAAATAATTTTGTTTTCTAAATGGATATACTGGTTATCACCAAATACAAATAACTCATGAGGATCAAGAGAAAATAACTTTTACCAGTCCTTATGGTACATTTGCCTTTAGAAGAATCTCTTTTTTTATGTAATGCACCTGTTACATTTCAAAGATGCATGATGACTATTTTTTGTGATTTAATCAAAAACGTGATTGAAGTTTTTATGGATGATTTTTCAGCATTTGGAACTTCATTTGAATCATGTTTTAAACATTCATCAAAAGTTCTTAAGTGCTGTGAAGAAAAAAATTTAGTCCTTAATTGGAAAAAATGTCAATTTATGGTAGTAAGAGGAATTGTATTAGGCCATCAAATATCAGACAATGGTATGGAAGTAGACCCTGCAAAAATTCAAGTGATCGCTAATTTACCTTACCCAACAAGTGTGAAGAAAATTAGTAGTTTTTTTATGACTTGCTGGATTTTACAGGCGTTATATTAAAGACTTTTCAAAAATTGCTAAGCCTCTTGTCATTTACTTGAAAAAAATGTAATTTTTAATTTTGATAAAGAGTGCCTAAAAGCTTTTGAATTATTAAAAGAAAAATTAGTCACTGCACCAATTATTGTTTCACAAGATTGGGAAAAACCTTTTGAATTAATGTGTGATGCTAGTGACTATGCTATTGGAGCTGTTTTAGGACAAAAGCATGAAAAGGTTTTCAAGGTTATCTGTTATGCTAGTAGAACTCTTAATAAAGCTCAAATTAATTATACTACAACTGAGAAAGAGTTATTAACAGTAGTATATGCTTTTGATAAATTTAGATCATAATTAATTGGAACTAAATGTACAGTGCATACAGATCATTCTGCTATTAAGTATTTAATGAAAAAGAATGATGCAAAATTAAGACTGATAAGATCGGTTCTTCTTCCGCAAGAATTTGACTTTGAAATAGTAGATAGGAAGGGGGTTGAGAATCAAATTGCTGATCATTCGTCCAGGCTTGAATTAGAAAAACTGCTCGTTTTTTAAAAAGAAATTAATGAACATTTTCCATATGAAGAATTGTTCAATGTTAATGAGTGGCGTGTTCTATTATATGCCGACATTGTGAACTTCATTATTAGTGATATTATACCATATGGAATGACATGCCAATAGAAGAGAAAATTAGTATCTGAAGCTAAGACTTATTTTTGGGATGACCCATTTTTATATAAATAAGAAAAAGATCTTATTATTTGAAGATGTGTGCCTCAGAAGAAACTTATGAAATTATCCAAAAATATCATAATTCTGATTTTGAGGGACATTTTGGTGTTGATAAAATAACATACAAAATTTTACAATCTAGATTTTATTCTTCTACAATCTTTAAAGATGTTAACACTTATATCAAAACTTGCGATCGATGTCAACGAGTAGGCAATATTTCTAGGAGGAATGAGATGCCCCTTAATTATGTGTTAGAAGTTGAGATATTTGATGTTTGGGGATTAGATTTCATGGGGTCATTTATACCATCTTTCGGAAACTCATAAATATTGTTAGCAGTAAATTATGTATCCAAATGGATAGAAACTGTTGTTTTACCTGGATGTGATGCTCATAGTGTTGCAAAGTTTTTAAGAATGAATATATTTTGTTGATTTGAGATGCCGAGAGTAATCATAACTGACGAGGGAAGTCATTTCAGAAATGCAATAATGGATAAATTATTAAAGAAATATCATATATACCATAGAATTGCTACTGCTTATTAGCCTCAGACTAGTGGTTTGGCTTAATTGTCCAATCGTGAAATTAAAAGAATATTGAAAAAATCTGTAAATCCAACCAAAATGGATTGGTCAGCTAAACTTGACTATGCTTTGTGGACTTATAAGAACGTATACAGAAGTCTTATAGGAATGTCCTCATACATGCTAATATTTGGGAAAGCGTGTCACTTACCAGTTGAACTTGAGCATAAAGCATATTAGGTGATTAAGGAATTTAATTAAAATTTGAAAGACGCTGGTGAGAAGAGGTCATTGCAATTAAATGAGTTTGAAGAGATAAGAAATGAATCTTATGAATGTGTTAAGATTTACAAAGAAAAGATGAAGATGTGGCATGATCAGAAGATTCTAACTAAAAATTTTTAGCCGGGGCAACAAATTTTGCTTTATAATGCAAGGTTAAGATTATTTCCAAGAAAACTTAAATCTTGGTGGATGGGCCCATTTATTGTGATGAAAGTTTATCCCTATGGAGTTGTGAATATTAAAGATCATAAAACTGATAAAACATTTAAAGTGAATGGTCACAAGCTGAAATCCTACTTTTTATGTGACCAACTTAAATTAAATGATTTTTTGATGTTGGGCCAACCAGAATAAACATTAGTTATATCGGGCTGACGACATTAAACCAAGCGCTCTGTGAGCGGCTCCCCATAGTTATCTGTGTGTTTGTTTTTTATGTTGTTGTGTGTGATTTAGAAAAATTTTAGTAGTATTTTGATCATACAATGAGTTAGTGATTATTCTAAGACCTCAAAAAATGACTTAGACATGCTAGAACGAATGTTTGGACGTTAAGTTGACCTGTGCTAAATTGAGCACCGACGATTAAGCTCCAAGATTCAGCGCTTAAGCGCAACAGTAAAAAAACATGTGTTAATATGGTTTCTAGAAGTTCTAACCGCAAATTGGTTGGCTTGAACTTGTAAGAGCATTTCTAGGACGTGCATAGGAGTTATTAGGGAGGTTTAAAGCCTATAAATAGAAGGGAATAAAGAGAAATTTCACCACACCTCCATTTAACCCTTAAATTCTAAGTAGAAAGAAAGAAGTTATGAAAAATGTTTTCATGGGAGAGTGATTTGAAGAAGGAGGAAGCAATGAGAAATAAGTTTATTAGTCAGAGTGCGCAAGAGATGCATAACGGTTTCCTCATCGTTAGTATCAAAGGAATAGCAAAGAAAATCACTAAAATTGAGGCTAAAGTGGCTTCAATTAAAGCGAAAGTGATGGAAGCTAACACACATCTAGATCATTTGGGATGGCAACATACGATGCAGTTTAGCCATACCAGTTTTATAGAAGAAGCAGACAAGCCAATGTATCTGAAGAACAAGTGGATTGAAGAAGATTCAACTAGAGTTATTAATCATCGTCCGTTCTTTCAGATATACATTCCAAATGATGAAGGAGAGACTAACGATAGTCCAAAATTTGTTCCATCAACGAGAGAGTGGAATTAAGTTTGTGATTTTTTATTTATTGTTTAATATTTGTTAATGTTAAGTGAGTTTTAATGTTTTTTTATATGTTAATATTGTTTAGTGTTTGTGCTAGGAATTTTCTCATCCAAGACTATTTAGATTGAGAATTTATGTATTTGAAAGTGTTTGTAATTGTTCGTGAATTAATATAAATGTTTTATTTTTGTAAAATTTTGTGTTATTTAGTGTTGAATCAAATTAGTTTAAATCGGTGAATCTTGAGTAAGAGGAGAGTTAAGAGGAAAGAAAATAGTATATAGAATGTTTTGAGACCATTGAGGGTTGGTTGAGTTAGGTTAGGAGTGCATTTCACTTAAATCAAAAAAATCAAAATTTGTGCACTGGCGCCTAAGCGCCAAAGCCCACGCTTAAGCGCTGCCTAAATAAAAAGTCTAGCGCCTAAACACCGAACCATTTGCGCTTAAGCGCCGGTTCACGAAAATTGGTTTGCGAACGGTTTTAAGTGAATTTTTGGGCCAAAAATCTCCATTTTTCCCCAACTTCATCTCCAACCTTTGGTTTTTGCAATTTGTAGAGCTAGGGCATCATCTTAAGTAAAGATTTCTTGGTGGATTCAAGCCAAATTTGTTAGATTTGATCTTCTTGAGGTAAGAGATTCATTTCTATGCAAAAATTTTTTATTTTCACCATGTATTTTGAGCACATTCATGACTTACTTAAAAATCACTATTCATGGTGAAAAGTTGAGAAAAAATGATGGAAAATGCATTTATTTGTTAGTTTAAGCATTTAGGATTTGAGTTTAGTGATTCAGAGTTGATTGTGAAATTTATTTTGAAATTTATAAAATTTTTAGAAAATGGCACCAAGAATGAAGAGCAAGGGAAAAACTCCGTTTGATTCAAGTAAGTTCGTTAGTTCAAGAGCTCAGGATCGGTATAGCGATGCACTGCATTCGAGGAAATTAATTCCTGTGTGATGTTTTAAAAGTTGGGGAGGAGCTGTTGAAGAGTTGATTGTTAGCTGCCAGTGGGAGCAGTTCGGTTATTTTTCTGTTGTCGTCGTGATTTCAGTGGTACGAGAGTTCTATGCTAATCTCTCGGAGGCTGATGAGGAAGCAGTCATAGTGAGGGGGAAGATAGTATTATTTTCCCTTGAAGTAATTAATCAATTTAATTATTTGCCTCATAGTACTTTCTCTTTTTATGCAAACTATAGTTCTACTGAGGAGGAGCAAGACGAGATTATATCATCTTTGACTGTTGGGAGAAGATTATGGAAGATTACAAATGAAAGAAGAGTAAACTTCTCTACTTCAAAGTTGGATGTCAATGCAAAGGCATGACATTATTTTATTTCTGCTCGTCTGCTGCCTACAAATCATTTAAGTGAAGTGACTTGAGAGAGAGAAACTTTGAACTATTGTATTCAACAGTCCAAGCCAATTGATATTGGAGGATTGATTTATGAAGTTATTACCAGTTCTGCTATCGCTGCTACTACTGCAGGTTTTGGATTCACATCCTTGATCTTTTCTTTATGTGAGCAGACTGGTGTTAGATATGACAGCTGGGAGGAGATCTTACAGCCACTAAAGCCCATTACCAGTGTGAATGTGAAGACTTATTCACATCATTCTATTTTTGGTTGGAAGGGTGGATTCTCCAGTAGTTGTGCTGCTGCTACTTCACGAGCTTCTACTTCACATGCTTCTATATCACGGGGTCAGACTTCTGGTTCTAATACTCAGTCACAACTTATGGAAAGGATATTAAATAATGTTATTTATACCAATGAAAAAGTGGCAAACTTAGAGCATTTTGCAGAGCTTACGGATGGGTATATGAGAAGACGAAGTGATTATGAGGAGGAATACAACATAGCTGTGGAGCATCTCAATAGAGGTAACCAAGATGTAGTATTTCCTCAATATCCTAGACATCCACCATATGAGCCTACATCTGCTTAGCATAGTGATGATTGTGATGAGGAGGATGATGATTAATTGGATTTATAGTTTTATTTTCTGTTTTATATTTTCTGATTATGTATTGTTATGAATTGTGGTTGGTGCAGGTATTTTGTACTTTCTTGTGATGTATTTGGTTGAGATTGCAGAGATTGTTAGGTTTTGTTGTGTTTTGTACACATTCTGTGATGTATTTGTGTTTAATGAGTAGTTATTATGTGTGGTAGTAATTGTTTTAATTATGTTGTTGTATTTAGTTAATGTTTGTTGAACTTAATTCTGGAATCTTAGAAAAATTTAGAATTTAGCTAACTTGCTACATAAATTTGCATGTTTAAAATTTTCAATTTACTACAAGTTATTTTTTTTTTATGTTGCAGTCATGTATGTTTGTTAGAGTGCTTATTTGCTTTTATGTTATACTGCACTGTATAGAAGTCTAATGAATCTCTGTACTTTAAGAAAATTAAAATCTGATTAATTAAATTTTTACTCATGTTTTCGTATTTTTACATGCATATTTAGGATATAAAAATTCCTGCAAACATGTTATAGTTATTTTTTATTCCTGCTTATTTATATATGATGCTAAAATGTTTTATTTTTATTAAAAATTTAAGTTGGGGGGGGGATGAAAAATTTTTCTAAAAAGAACTTAAAGTTTATTTGTTCTCAAATGTATTTCAAATAAATTTGATTTTGATTTGAAAATGATTATGTATATGAAGAAAGTAAAATTTTAATTTTAGAAATGAGTAAGAGAATTTAGTTAAAATTACAATAATGAAGAAAAACTTAAAGTTAAAAATTTTTTAGTTTGAAAAATGCTAAATATACTANATG
This sequence comes from Phalaenopsis hybrid cultivar, assembly GCA_002079205.1. Classification (NCBI taxonomy): domain Eukaryota; kingdom Viridiplantae; phylum Streptophyta; class Magnoliopsida; order Asparagales; family Orchidaceae; genus Phalaenopsis; species Phalaenopsis hybrid cultivar. The sequence continues at coordinate 1,231 of JXCR01104572.1, read as the reverse complement.
TATATGAAGTTATATTTGAGAAGTAAAATTTTGATTTTAGAAATGAGTAAAAGAATTTAGTTAAAATTCATAGTAATAAAGAAAAACTTAAAGTTAAAAATTTTTAGTGTGGAAAATGCTAAGTATTGTGTACCTATCTTTAGTAGAAAAAATTGTGTTTTTTGAAAAAGTTAGAAATTTAGACCTTTTATTTTCAAAACGTAAATTTCTTTATTGAAATTAATTTTCAAAACTATTATTATGTTTTTAACTGAAAGAAAAATATCAACTCTTTGCTTTAGAAAAGGAAGAGTAGAATTCAAAACCAATAAAGACATATCTAGACATAGTAATCATTTACATAAAAAAGAAAAAAAAAAGAAGAAGAAAAAAAAGAAAAAAGAAAAAGAAAAGAAAAAGAAAATAAAAAAAAAATTGAAAAGGGGAGGAGAAGCTTCAGGATTAGTGTCTTATCAAAAATTGGTTTCACACTGCTCTTTTTAAAGTATAAGACTTGAAACCCTTAAGCTTAAGGATATAATATAGTGAGTAAAATTATGTTTAACAAAAATTTTTAAGTGGAGATGATAAAATGCCCAAACTCTATATTTGGAAAATCTACAATATTTCTGAATTAGATAGAAACTCATATTGTCATATTTCTTAACATTAAAAATTTCTAAACCTTAAGTTGGTCTCATTTACTAATATTTTTTCTAAATTAGACTACTATATTTCTGCATCAAAATTTTGGTAACTTCTAAAGAAACTAATATACATTATCTACTTATGTTGGTTTTTAAAGATTGAAAGGTCACTTGATGATAAGTAACATCTTAAGTTTGAGGGATTTTGATACACCTAAAATATATAGTATTTTTATACATATTTTTATACTTATTTTTGAGATATTGTGCTTTAATGAAAGGTATTTTTGTATTTTTCCGTTAGGTACAATCAAATGGATGAAAAATGCTAAAAGGAGTGAAAAAGGGTTAAATTTGGAGCAAAAATGAAGAAATGTGCAAAAACAAATTGAGGGGCCTAAGCGCTCAGACGCCTAAGCGCCAAAGGCTCCGCACTTAAGCACCAGATACCCCACGCTTAAGCGTCAGAAGTAGTTACTTGATTTATTTAATTGGAGCGAATTTTTGAAGAGGTGTTTGAAGAAACCCCTGATAAAAAGGTGGGAAATAGCCCATGGACATGAAAATTCATTCAATTGGCTTATGAGGAGGCAACTTCTAGATGA
>JXCR01104567.1:5207-19772 GCA_002079205.1 Phalaenopsis hybrid cultivar | reverse complement strand
ATATATATATATATATATATATATATATATATATATATATATATATATATATATATAGGCTAGGCTCCTATTTCATTAGAAAAAAAAAGGAGATACAAAAAGGAAGGCAAAGACAAGGCACTTCCCAAAAGTTAAAGAGAAAGAACTCTTAAGAAAGGTAGATCAATAAGATCTCCTTTCAACAATAATTCTAAAGAAGGAGTGGTACAATTATCTATGAAGGGACTCTGAGAATAGAGGCCAGCCTTAGCTAGCCAATTAGTAGGTCTGTTACCCTCCTTATATATCTGAGAAAAAGTTAGCCTAATCTCCTTGCTCAAGGATTGTATGCCAGTAATCCAATTAATCAGATACTAAGGGATAGTTATTCTCCCATCAAGAATGTTGATTAAGTCATTTAATCAGTTTCCACCATTAATTCTTTCTAGCTACAATTTTTGGCCATAAACACAACCCAATAAACAACTTGAGCTTCAGCTTCCAAGGGGTCCTCAGCCCTGGCAGGAGAATGAAAATAGAGTAAACATTCCCCACTTTCATTTTTGAAGACCCAACATTAGGAGGAATGAAGCTTCCATCAGTGTTGAATTTGACCCAACCCTTAGGAGGGCAGCCCCAATGAACATGAATAATTTGTAATTTCCTTGAACAGGTGAGAGGGGTTGTGCATAGGATTTCAGGAAGTTTCCTATGACAACACAGTTTCTATAAATAGTTGTAGCAATTAGTGGCAATGGCAGTGACAACCACTAGGACTTCATCATATTTCAGCTTATTCTTAGCCATCCAAACAAATCAAGTAAAGATGCAAGGGATGGGAGGGAGAGATTGAGCCTACCAATCTTCCCAGCTTTGGTAAAAATAATACCAGGACAACTGAATAGTACTAAGTTTTAGTTTAGGTAACAAGAGGTTCCAGGCTTGCTGAACATTGGAGCATTTGAAGAACAAATGGTGGAGGGATTCCTCTTCAGTTTTACACAGGTTGCATCTTGAAGGGCCTCTAAAACCTTTTAGTTTTAAAATATCATCAGTGGGACTGAAACCATAGAATAATCTCCAAGAGAAGAAGGCCATAGAGGGAGAAAGGAACTTGTTCCAAACACATTTGCCCCAGGAAACCTTCTGTTGAGAAAAGCAGAAATTGGCTATGGAAGTAGAAAAGTTTGAGAAACCTTCATATTTACTATAAGTTTGTCTTTCTTGAATATGTCAATAGGTTTTTTAAGGACTATATTAAGTAATCTATTGTCAAGGATGTTTTAAAGAGCTTGTTGGTCCCATTCACCATTAGACCAAAGTTCAGCCACCTATGCCAGCTAATGGAGTGATAATGCCTTCTCCAATCCAATTATCCAGCCACACATTTAGTTTGCCTTCCCCAATTTCCTAAATGAATAGTTGTTCAGCCTTAGGTCTCATCTTCAGCATGTTTTTCCATGTTCTTGAATCCCCCAACTATTAGTCACAAGAGAAGGTTTCAAATCTTTGCAGTACTTACATTTCAAAAATTTAGCCCAAATGGAATTCTGTGCTCTAAACATTACCCAGAGTTTGCAAAAGTTGGTTTGGGTAATCTGCTGGAAGCTTTTAAACCCCAGTCCACCTACTTTAGCACTGTCACAAACCTTTTGCCATCTCACCCAATGTACCTGCTTTCTCTGACCTGCCCAAAGGAATTTGTTGAATGTTCTTTCAAGAGTAGTTTGGATGGATTTCTTCATAACAGATACTTGTCATATATAAGATGGGAGGGCAGCCAAAATACTTTTGAGGAGGGTAATTCTTTCCCCATTAGAGAGGAAGGTGTTAGACCAGCTGTTGAGTTTGTCTTGGACTTTTAGGATAATTTCATCAAATTGGACTTGCCTTATCCTCCATTTGAGCAATAAAGTCCCCAAGTATTTCAGAGGAAGAGAACGAGAGCAAAATCCAGTAAGATCTGAAATTCAATGCTTGATATCTGGTTTCACCCTTTTGCTGAACACAGCTTAGCATTTCTATTTATGAAATATTATTCCAAAGCAATCTTGAAAATTCTCCAGACATTGGAAGAGCAATTTAACAGCAGGTTTAGTAGCTTTGGCAAATATAATGACATCATCAGCAAAGGCTAAATGTTTAACAGCAATGTTAGATCTGTGGCTATATAGTGAGTGAGGAGCTTTGGCCATTAATTGATTCAACAGTCCAGACAAGTAATCAAAAGCAAGTATGAAGATAGTAGGGGATAAGGGGTCACCTTGCTTGATGCCTCTAGAAGCTTTGAAGAAGCCATGAGACTTCCCATTAGTGAAAATAGAATGATAATTGTTATTAAGCCACTTATGGATCAGGGAAATAAAAGATTGAGAGAATCTCCTTAGAGATAGCACCTCCTCAACAAATTCCCAATGTATAGTATCATATGCCTTTTGGATGTCAAGTTTGAAAATAAGATTCCCTCCTCTACACTGTTTGTCCAAATCCAGGACTAATTCTTGAGCCAAGAGAACATTCTCCACTATACTTCTCCCTTGAACAAAGGCTGATTGATTTTCATTGATTAGATGATGTAAATGCGGCTACAATCTATTGGAAATCACCTTGCTAACAATTTTAGACAGCACATTAGTAAGACTGATAGGCCTGAACTGGTCCCAAAAGAGCTTGGAGTTGTTTTTGGGAATTAAGGTAATGGTAGAGCATTTAAAAAAGTTAGGCAAATCCATCCCCCTGAAAATGCTTTGTACTGCCTCAATAATATCCCCTTTAATGATCTTTCATGCTTTCTTATAGAAATCTGCTGAGAATCCATCTGGGCCTGCCACTTTGGAGCTGTCAATGGAGGTTAGGGCTGCCCAAATTTCCAATTCCCTAAGGCTAGAAGTCAAGTCTAGGTTTCTTGTGTAACTCTGATCAAATAGGTCTTGCTGAATTGGAAGCCTGATGACTGGGAGTTGAGTAAATAGAGTTAGGAAATAATGAATAGCATTAGCAGCAATTAAGTCTTCAGACTAAATCCAGTGCCCTGATGGATCTCTAATCTTATGAATGCTGTTGCATTTCCTCCTATAGTTGATGCAAGCATGAAAGTACTTAGAGTTTCTATCCCCTTCACAGAATCTGGTATTAACAGCCTTTTGAGCATAGAATTCCTCCTGCATACTAATTGCATTCATCAGCTTTTTATTTGCCAGCATTAAATCCTTCTCAGTATCAGGATTGATTTCCATCCTGGTCTCCATATCATTCACTTCCTTTTCAGCCTCCTTAACTTTCAAATTGATATCCCCCACCACAGTCCAGTTCCAATTAGACAACTGTTTGTCAATCTTCTTTTGCAGCATCCATAGTTTAATCAGAGGATTAGAGTGGTGATAATCTCTCCACCCTAAATATATTTGATTAAGAAAATCATGGTGAGAAGACCACATGTTGAGATATCTAAAGCTAGCCTTATGCTTGATTGGAGAGGCAAAAGTAGTGATAAGTAAGGGCCTATGATCAGATCTTATCATGCTAAGATGTTGAACAGAAGTATGTAAAAATTCATTCAACTAAAGAGAGTTAACAAGGATTCTATCCAATCTTTCTCATAAAGGTCCTCTCCTCCAAGTAAACTTGGGTCCAGTAAAGCCAAGGTCAAATAAGTCAGCCAATCTAATATTATCATTAAAGTAGTTCATAGATTTGGTATCAGTTGGATTGCCTCCTAGTTTTTCAGTAGGGACAGAAATGGAATTGAAATCCCCACCCACCAGCCATAATGAATTGCAGGATCTACTAATAACATGAATGCTCTCCCACAGCTCCAATTTAGCCTATGAGGAGCTTCCAGCATATACAAAAGTGGCCAGTCCCTCCTGACCCCCAAAGAAAAACTTGATGTGAAGGAATTGTGGATGATTCCACACAATTTGACACATGACTTCCTGTTTATAGAGTACCCAAATTTTATTATTCAGATTAGCAAAATGAGAGGAGCCAGAAAATTTTCTAAGTATTTTCTGGGGGTTTTTGGAAACCATAGGCTCCAAAATAGCCACAAACCAAAATTTATACATCCTATTCAAAGCAATAAGTCTGTTAAGGGATTTAGGATGTGCCAATCCCCTAACATTCCAACACAAAAGGTTCATCATCCAAAGGAGAAGAATTTACCCCTCCCTCTAAAACTTGTCATGGCTTCCTTAGTTTCCATATGAGTATTTTTGTCTCTGAGTGAGTAAGTTCCTCCTTTCACACTATTTAACTCTTGGTTACTATTTTTCTTTTTTCTTATTTTTTGGGTTTTCCATTCATCTACCAAAGCAGTATGTAAAATTATTTCAACTAAGGTAGAGTCCACATGGTAGTCCTAATGAAGAACCTCACCAACATCCAACTGAGTACTCTGGGGCTCAGAAACAAAAGGTTCCTGGGCAGCAGCTACACTAGTTGTGGCTTGTACAGCCACTGGTTCTTGATGACTTTCTGAAGGGCCAGCTTCATCCTTGGATAAATTATCTGTCATTGCATTCATAAGGTAATGGTGGTTAGGGCTAGCACTAGCTGTTCTTTTTTCTGCATTTTTAGTCTCAATAACCAAAGCAGTATTGGTGATCTGGTAAATTTCTTCATAACCTTTGGCATTATACCCAAGATTAATCTGATTAGGACTCTCAGTAGTAATTGCCCTATCCCTCACAATTTCCACCAAAGGTTCCACAGGCAGATCAACATCTTTTGGGACCCCTTGATTAGTGTTCCTGAGATGAGGGTGCAGTTTAAAACATTTGTTATCTGTGTGCCCAAACATACACCAGTGGAAGAAATAATAAGGCTTTTGTTCAGCAATTATTTTCTACCAATAACCATTATGTTCAGTACCCAACCAAATTTCATCAACTGCTGGGAGAGTTAGGTCCCTTTCAACTAGGATTCTGGCTACTGATGGTCTAGATAAGCTGAAAGTTGGAACATCCAATTTTAGAGGTTTACCCAAAGCCTGTCCAATTTTAAACAGCACTTTATGATTGAAAAAATGAAGCTTTAATCCTGGAATTTTAAACCATGTAGGAACTATTGGGAGTTCCTTGCTAGGATTAAATTCAGTGGACCACTTTAGAATCTTCAGAGTGTTTCCCTCAATCTGTAAAACATGCTTAGAAAAGACTCTAGCATAATCTTCTTCTCTTATTAAGTGGATTATAATGTGTCTTCCATCAATGAGGCCAACTCTCCAAGCTACTTTAAGTTTAATGCCATCAAAGAACTTCCTTATAGCTTCCATTTTTGGATGACCTAACTGAAATTTGCCTATGAGAGTGAATTTACAATTCTCAGTCAAGTTTTGGATATCCTCCTCATTATAAAAAATGGCCATTTTTCTACTCTTCCTGCTCAAAGGCTTAAAGATAGGGTCAGCCACGTCACGGTAGCTTTGAGGAAAAACCAAGTCATCAAAATTTTTAACAGGGTCAAAGACTTTGCCAACAACATCAGCAAAAGTAGCCTTTGCCCATTGAATATTAGTGGCCAAATCCACATTGCTTTGTTCATCCATCAGCACTCCACATCAATGGAACAGTACCCCAACAACAACTTGAAAGAGAAAAGTTCCTGGGAAGCAGAAAAACCAGAGAAGAAGCTTCCAAGGATAAAAGAAAACTCAAGGAGAGGGAAAACAGAGAGCAGAGAAGGGCTTGAGATCCCCACAAACCTTAGGCAATCCATGGAAACCCTAGCAAAGCCTCCACCAAGCCAGTCGCTACCTTCATATATATATATATATATGTGTGTGTGTGTGTGTGTGTGTTTGTGTGTGTGTGTGTGTGTGCATCCATTGTTATATATATATATATATATATATATATATATATAACAATGGTGGCGGCTGGCTTCTCTGGTGCTCTGCTAGGGTTTCGGCGGAATGGCTCTTCTAGCTGTTGCTAATGCTCTAGTTTCAGCTACTACCTCAAGCTTTACTAGATTTTTCACTTTACATCTCTGGATTCTTCAAGTTCCACTTTTCTCTAGCTATTTCTCTCTTCCCGGGCATCAGTTTTTCAAATTTTTACTATTCCATTGCTTAGCTCCACTGTTGTTGTTTGGTTTTTTATTTTGAATCTTAGGGTTTGTCTTTGCTGGTTCCTTTACTTCCTCTACTGTCCAATCAACTTCTCTTTTGCTCTGACTTAATTGTTTCACCTGTATTTTTGGCTCTTTGGCAAATCCTGTGTTGTGGTGGGTTTTCATTAATGACTGATCCAAAGGCTATTGACCTTGCTACTAATATTGTGTGGGCTAAGGCCACATTTGCTGACATTGTTGGGAAAGGCTTTGAAAATGTCCAAAACCCTGATGACCTAGTCTTCCCTCAAGAGTACCATGAGGGAAATGATCCTCTTTTCAAACCTATTTGCAAGAAAAGTGGGACGATGGCTAACTTTTATACTGAGGAGGACATCAATGGTCTTATTGAGAGCTATAAGTTCTCATTAATTGGAAAATTTCAACTTGGTCATCCTAGAATGGAATTTTTTAGAAGATTCTTTGATGGACTAAAATTCAAAGGAGCTTCGAAAGTGGGGCTTCTTGATGGGAGGCACATACTAATCAACCTAACAAGGGAAGAAGATTATGCCAGAATATTCTCAAAACAATCTATATTGATTGAAGGTATCTCAATGAAGTTATTAAAGTGGACACCTGATTTTGACCCTAGTAAAGAATTGTCAATTGTCCCCAGTTGGTTTAAGTTACCAGGGCTTAAAATCCACTTCTTCAATCATAAAGTACTTTTCAACATTAGCAAAGATTTGGGCAGACCATTGAAGTTGGATGCTCCCACCTTTAATTTATCAAGGCCATCTGTTGCTAGAATCTTGATTGAAAAAGACATTACCCTACCAGCTGTGGAGGAAATTTGGTTAGGTACTGAGCATAATGGATACTGGCAGAAAATTATAGCTGAACAAAGACCATATTACTGCCACCACTGCAAAATGTTTGGCCACACTGATGAGAAATGCTTTAGGCTTCATCCTAATCTCAGAAGAAGGTTAGCTTCCCTATATAATTCTGGGGAAAAAGACTCCCAAGGAATTGAGATGTTAGCTGATGATAGAATTGTAGCCCATGATTCTGAGTTTTCTGGGGCAAGGACTCAGGAGGCTCCTTTAAAGGAGTTGGCTGAGTTATCTCACAATATTGTTAAAAGTGTTGTTAATCCTAATAATTCTATGCAAACTGTTCCACTTCCTCAGGCTGAGCAACTACACTATACTACTATCCCAACATCACCTCAAGTTGAACACTTTCAATGTACTACAATTCAAATAGCCCCTGTTGAAATTAGGGATACAGTTATTGATATTCCTTTGGAAGATCTTTTGCTCTTGCATATGGCAAAATATTTAGAAGAGGGCTAGCAAGTTTAGAAATCAGAAAAGAAGAAAATTCCCTGGGAATTAAAGAATCTCCTTCCTTCCTCTTCTTCTCTGGAGGAAGACCTCAACCTCCCCACTAGCACAGTTAAGATTAGGAGGAGGGGAAAGTCCACCTCAGTTGGATGATGAATTTAATCTATTGGAATGTTAGGGTATTAGCACATCCTAGATCCCTTAAAAGAATTTTGGCACTTAATAGGATGTATAAGCTTTGGATCATTGCAATCCTTGAACCTATGATATCTAAACATTCCAAAAAAATTGTGAGGAAATTCCCTGGATTCCAACTACTTGTTAACTCTAACAGTAAAATTTGGCTGTTCTGCAGGAAGGAAATTCAGTGTGTTGTCATCAAGGATGGGGACCAATTTATACATTTGAAGCTTAATTTAAATAGTTATAATGGCTTTGCCACTTTTATATATGTTGGCTGCTCTTCCACTGCTAGACAGAAGCTATGGAAACAGTTGCAAGACTTCAGCAATTCTATGAGGGATTTCTGGGTTGTTGGGGGTGATTTTAACTGTCTCTCTTCACCTAATGAGAAGAAGGGTGAGATATCTCCTGATATCAATCATATGAATTTCTTCAATGATAAAATTCAGTCTGCTGGGCTATATGATTTGGGCTTTACTGGTCCTAAGTACACATGGAGAAGGGGGAGGATATGTGAGAGGTTGGATAGAATATTGGTGAATGACATTTAGTTTAGAGATTTTCTCCATACATCTGTGCAAAACCTTGCTATGAGTGGGTCTGATCATAGTCCTTTACTTGTCAATATATCCGCTAACTCTATTAAAAGTAAATCTAACTTTAGATATCTTAATATATGGTCCATGCATAGTGATTTTTTAAATCAAGTGTCCCTGGCTTGGGCTGATGTACACCATCACAACCCTGGTATCAAACTCTGGCTCTTACATAAAAAAAGTTAGTAAGCATCTCTCTAAGTGGAACTGGGAAGTGGTGGGGAACATTGATAGCAAGGTTCTAGAGGCTTAAAAGAGGGTGCTGAATATAGAACATCTTCTGGTCAATGGTTCTGGGACTGAAACTAATTTAAATTCATCTAATGAACAACTTCTGGAAGCCATCTCTATGCAAGAGGATTTCTATGATCAAAAGGCTAATAGGATTAAATTCTGTGATGGTGACAGAAATTCTAAATATTATCATGTCTGCATCAACTATAGGAGGAAATGCAATACTATTCACAAAATCACTACCCAGGATGGACAATTGATTACATTTACTGATGGTATAGCTTAGAATGTTGTTTAGTATTTTCAAGAAATTTTCAAGCAACCTCTTGTCCCCAAGCCTTCCATTCAATGCACTCTTTTTGATAAGGAAAGGGAGTTCACTCAAAGCCTTTCACTCGCTGATATTCCTGATGAGAAGGAAATCTGGGATGCACTTAATTCTATTGATAGTTCTAAGGTTGCTGGACCAGATGGGTTCACAGCTGATTTCTATAAAGAGGCTTGGTTGATTGTGAAGGGAGATGTTATTGCAACAATCCAAAGCTTTTTCTGGGGTGCTGATCTCCCCAAATATTTTTCCTGCTCTATTATTACTTTGGTTCCCAAAGGAAAAGCTTCTCATAAATGGGAAAATTTCTGACCTATCAGCCTTACTCTGTTTTTTCAAAGATTATCAGCAAGGTTTTGTTTCATAAATTACAACCTCACTTCAATCAACTTATCTGCAGGAATTAGATAGCCTTTATCAAGGGTAGAAGCATAGTGGACAATGTTTTTCTGGCCCAAGAGTTGGTATTGGATCTTGACAGAATCACTAGAGGAGGGAATATAATTTTCAAATTGGAGATCAGAAAAGCCTATGACACAATCAATTGGAACTTTATTGAACAAGTTCTCATTGCCAGAAGTTTTCCTCTTTCTTTTATTTCTCTAATCAATAGATGGCTGACTAACAATTTTCACTCAGTCTTTATTAATCAAAATTCACATGGCTTCTTTAGTGCATCCAGAGGTATTAAACAAGGTGATCCACTCTCTCCTACCATATTTATTTTGGTTTTTGACTACTTATCCGGAGTTTTGAATGAGATGGCAAGAAGGAAACCCAACTCTTTTTATAGTCATAGATCTTCCATTTTAATGAATCATTTGGCTTTTGCTGATGATATTATTATCTTTCCCAAAGCTTCCAAACCTGCTGCTAGATCCTTTATGCAATGCTTGGAGAATTTTTAGGATATATCTGGAATGAAATTGAATGTCCAGAAGTGCATTTCTGTTTTCAGCAAACAATGCAAGAGTGAGTTTAAGAACTGGGTCTCTGACTTAACTGGCTTTACCAACAGCTGCCTTCCTGTAAAATATCTGGGGGTGTTTCTTATCAAAGGGAGAACTAAAAAATTTTAGTTTGATCATATCCTTGAAAAGATTAGAAGCAAACTTCAAGCTTAGGAGAATACTTATTTATCCAATGGGGGTAGGATTACCCTTCTGAACAGTGTATTATCTGCCATTCCTTCTTATATATTGCAAATGAATGTTATGAAAAAGGCTACTCAAAGACTTTTGGAAGGAATGTTCAATAGATTCTTGTGGGCTGGCCAGAGGAAACAAAAACACTGGACTACTTGGGTTAAGGTTTGTAAACCTTTAAGGGAAGGAGGATTAGGCTTTAAGTCCTTCCCTTAAATAATGCACACTAACCTTTGTAAGCTCTGGATTAAATTCAGATCTCAGGACTCTCTTTGGATTGAATTCCTAAGGGGTAAATACCGTAAACAACAACATCCTAGTCATATATCTAATGGCTTGGGGGACTCTCCTATTTGGAAAAAGATGCTACAGGTTAGGGAGGAAGCTGAACAAAAGTTTGTCTTGGAGATTGGTGAAGGTTTAGTAAATCTTTGGTGGGATAACTGGTCTTTGGAAGGCATCCTGCTTCAAGACTTCAATGCCTCAGCCTACCCCATGTTAGTTAAGGATATATGGGAGAATGGCAATTGGAATCTGAACCCTATCCTTCCATTCCGCAACCCCTCTCAGCTCTCTAATATATAGAAAATCTCTATTGTCCAAGGGAAAAAGGATAGAATTGTGATTAAAAAGAACTTTTCTCAGCCTACCCCTCTCCAACAGGTGGTGGATTGGGGTCATATGATTTGGAACAGGTTTCTTACTCCTTCCATGTCTTTATCCATTTAGAGACTCTTCTCTAAACTGATTCCCACTGATGATATCTTAAAATTGAAGGGTCTTAGAGGACTCTCCAGATGTATTTTTTGTCTGCCAGACGAGGAGACCCTTGCTCACCTTTTATTTGCCTATCCTTAGGTGCAACAAGTTTGGAATTTTGTTCTAGCAAAGCTAAATGTTCCTACCATGAATCTTTCATGGGATGTTTTAGAGGGGTGCTAAACTCCAAGATATCCCTAATATTGTGGCTTGGTTTGTTTGGATGGTTAGAAATCAATTGAAGTATGATGCTACTCCCATAGATGCCACAAAAGTGAGTCTGAATTGCATAGCTTATCTTCGGAAACTGATTAAATTTCAAAAGTTTAGTGCTGTATTTGAGCTTGCCTCCTCTTCCAAACCTTCTATTACTAAAGTTCTTAAAATATGTTGGTCTCTTCCCTAGAATGGCTGGATAAAGGTCAACACTGATGGTAGTTACACTCCTCAACATGCAGGTATTGGTGGTGTCTTCAGGAATCACAAAGGGAAGTGCATTTTATATTTCCATTCTCCTATTAAGGTTGTGGATCCTCTTGAGACTGAATGTCAAGCTAGTTTTTGGGCTCTCTATTTTGCTAAAGCCTGCAGTTTTAATCAGCAGTGGGTTGAATCTGATTCCTTACTTCTTATCAACATCATCAAGGGTTCTTGTGATACCCCCTGGAACTTAATTTGCTAGATTTTTGGGATTCATCTTCTGTTGAAGAACTGCTCCAAAATTCTCACTCATATACATAGAGAAGGTAACAGACCATCCAATTGGTTGGCTAGAAGGGGTATCCACACAGAAGTCTCATTGGTTAGCAAGATGATTCCTACTCCACTGGCCTTCTTATTGTCCAGTGACCTTCTTTCCCTCCCTTACATTAGATAATCTCCCCTTTTTTGTTGTCTTTCTTTTTGAAAGGTTGCCTCCTTTCATAGGCCCTCTTTACCTGTTTGTAATTGTTTTTTTCTTTTTAATGGAATGGAGCAATGCTCCTTTTATATATATATATATATATATATATATATATAAGGAGCATTGCTCTATTCCATTAAAAACAAAAATAATTACAAAACAAGTGAAGAGAGCCTAAAAAAAGAAGGCAACCTCTCAAAAGGAAAGACAATAAAAAAAGAGAAGACTATCTAATGTAAGGGAGAGAAAGAAGGTCACTGGATAATAGGATGGCCAGTGGAGGGAGCATTCCTCTTGCTAACCATTGAGACTTCTATTTGGAGACCCCTTCTAGCCAACCAATTGGATGGTTTATTACCTTCTCTAAGTNAGGGAGAGAAAGAAGGTCACTGGACAATAGGAAGGCCAGTGGAGGAGGAATCCTCTTGCTAACCAATGAGACATCTGTTTGGAGACCCCTTCTAGCCAACCAATTGGATGGTCTATTACCTTCTCTATGTATGTGAGTGAAAATTATGGAGGAGTTCTTCAGCAGAAGATGAATCCCAGAAATCTAGCAAATTAAGTTTCAGGGGATGTCAGAAGAACCCTTGATGATGTTGATAAGAAGTAAGGAATCAGATTCAACCCACAGTTGGTTAAAATTGCAGGCTTTAGCAAAATAGAGAGCACAAAAAACAACTTGGCATTCAGCCTCAAGAGGATCCACAGCCAAAACAGGAGACTGGAAATATAAAATGCACTTCCCCTTTTGATTCCTAAAGACACCACTAATACCTGCATATTGTGGAGTATAACTACCATCAGTGTTGACCGTGGCTTTAAGGTGGTTAGGTCACATTTAGTGCATGGGTCCAAGTGGGTGCAAATGACCAAAGATTGAGTTTGGGCTAGGCTAGTCATATCAATTGGCCTAATTGATTGTTACATTTGGTGTATATGATCATAAGCAACAACTTTGGTGAAGGATGGAAGTGGTTTTGAGCCCAATTGCNGTGCGGAGGAATGCAGTCACCTTCTTCGTAAATGTTGATGATGTAACTATTAGGAATGCAAGTGGCAGGTAGAATATTCCACTTGACCATTCTCTTTATCATCCACTTTATCATCGGGGGTAACGAATCCACCTGGTCGTATCTGAGAATCCCAGACGGATTCCCCTGTCTGTCAAATGTAAAATTGTAGCAACATCCACACTGGATGGTGATTCTTCCCTTTCCTCACATCCACCTCTTCGGCTCGGAGTACGTTCTTTCCATGAGAAGGCCTGCTCGACCTCTATCTCTCAAATCGAAGATGCAATCCAGGATGCTTCTTTCATCAGTTTCAGAGAAAACCCTGGTATATAATTCCAGGCCTTCCAATATGTTGATAAACTCCCCTTGAACCTCTTCGTAGAATTCAAATTCTCTTTTGTTTACCTTGATTATTTTGTAGAACCTCTTCGTAGAATTCAAATTCTCTTTTGTTTACCTTGATTATTTTGTAATATTCCACCATACCGGGAGCTGACAGTTGTTTAGGATGTTCCTTCCTCCAGGCCTCGGCGGGAATCCAAACCGGTGCTGGCCGATCCGGGATATGAGATTCCACCTCAAGCGGGATGTATGATCTTGGGCTCCATGATGCACACTGGTCCATCCCCAGTGGGATATACGGTTCATTTGCCACAAAATCTGGAGTTTGAGACTCATTGGTGCTTGCAGTGTATTCTTCTAAGGTACTGAAACGTTGTAGATGTAAGACATTGCAGTCCGAGTATTCTACAAATGCGCCTGTCACTGATGTCCTGGCTGGTGTCTTGACGTTGCATGTTGGGCAACCTCTGCACAAGATATCTGGGACCGGGTGTACATTTGATCCTGTCAGAAATCCTGATTCTTCGTCTGTAGTAGGCAGGCTGGCAGAAGTCTCTCTCAGCTCTGGATCGTAGATATGTCCCTCAGGAATGGGGGTAAGAAAACTGCTTGCGTTTCTTTGGCGCTTGCGCTCCTGTCGCAGAAAGGCTCTCTGTTTCTTCCGGCTCGCATTTCTGCGTTGTGTCCTGCGGAGTGGAGTATATGGAAGTTGTTCACTGTGGGGAGCTATTAAGCCCCTTGCCGGAGTAGCTATCATGGAGGGCAGCCTCACTGTGGGCAGCTATTAAGCCCCTTGCTGGAGTAGCTATCATGGAGGGCAGTCGGCTGGGCCCCTCCATTGGATCTTGTTCTTCCTTTGCCGGAGTAGCCGTCATGGAGGGCAGTCGGCTAGGCCCCTCCATCGGATCTTGTTCTACATCACGTTTTTACACTTACGTGACGCGTCATCTTGAGTGGTCACCCTCAACAGTGAGGGTAGTCCCTTCTTTTCTTCATTGCTGACTATGCCCATTAGAGGACCGTTGTAGTCCATATCAATCTGGTTAAAGTCCATGTCGAAATCTATGACACCTCCTTGCGGCGCCATCTCTTCGTTCAGTGCAAAGTTCCAGCCGTCCTGGAAGGCAAATATCAACCTCTGTCCTGACATTTTTCTGCAGACAACAGAAAGAAACGGCAGTGGGCTGAAGTTTGGCATGAACAAGAACGAAACAGAGTACTCATTAAAGTAAATTTCAGTTTGTTTTGGTGAAAAAGATTACTCATTTTATGTGCGAGTTTGTTTTAATTTAATGGAATATTTAAATCCAAAAGTAGAAAGGAGAACGTGTGAAGTTCAAAAATTTTCTTAAAATTTTCATTAAATATGAGATTATTACAAAATTTGGACCCGGTCATAGACATACGACCATATAGATAACCCTAAAACAATCAAGGTTTCAAAATTTCAAAGCAAGCAAAGGCAAGCAGAGGTAAGCGGCATTAAGCCGCATTAAGCAGCATCAAGTCGTGTAATAGGTCTTCAAGTATCGTCCATTTATCGGTAACATGGGTATTTCACCCCGGAAGTCCACTAACTAGTAGGCTCCTCTTGTATAAGCCTTCTCAACGACAAATGGTCCCTCCCAAGTTGGCTCGAATTTTCCACCTATTTTGCGGCAAGCAAGAATAGG
>JXCR01104552.1:0-25503 GCA_002079205.1 Phalaenopsis hybrid cultivar | reverse complement strand
AAGCCTTGGGCTTATTGTATTAAAAATGATCTTAATTTACTAGAACAAAATGAAAATATGACGCTAAATAGGATGCAATGGAGAAAAAGGATTCATGTAGCCAACCCCACGTAGTGGGATTAAGGGCCAGTTTGAGGCAGCTTAAAAGTGCGGCGGCGTTTTTAAAAATGCCGCCTTAATGTTTGTATTTCGCGTTTGACTCCAATTTCACAAAACAGCATTTTTATGTTTGTATTACACGCAGACCGAGGGTATATCCCCACGATCCGCGTTTGGCCTCCAGCCTTTTACTCCGCTACCCTCACAACATTTTCCCCGCAGTCGTAACCTTCCTTCAAACTTTTGGCGTCGATCCTGTCTCCGAAGTCGCTCCGCAAGTATGTAATCCCTTTNTATGACACTAAATAGGATGCAATGGAGAAAAAGGATTCATGTAGCCAACCCCACGTAGTGGGATTAAGGGCCCGTTTGGGGCAGCTTAAAAGTGCGGCGGCGTTTTTAAAAACGCCGCCTTAATGTTTGTATTTCGTGTTTGACTCCAGTTTCACAAAACATCACTTTTATGTTTGTATTACACGCGGACCGAGGGTATATCCCCGCGATCCGTGTTTGGCCTCCAGCCTTTTACTTCGCTACCCTCACAACATTTTCCCCGCAGTCGTAACCTTCCTTCAAACTTTTGGCGTCGATTCTATCTCAGAAGTCGCTCCGCAAGTATGTAATCCCTTCTCCTCGCTCCACTCCTCCCTCATTTCCCCCATTTTGCCGAAAGACATCTTGTTTTCAGACTATAAGGTGAATCTGGAAGTGTTTGATGNAATCCCTTTTCCTCGCTCCACTCCTCCCTCCTTTCCCCCATTTTGCCGAAAGACATCTTGTTTTCAGACTATAAGATGAATCTGGAAGTGTTTGATTCCTAAAAAACTAGATCCAGTTTTGGAGAAGCAAGTATTGCCGGTAAAAATGTAGATCCACTGTTATTGTGAAATGTTTGAAGCATCGAGAGGGTTTCCTTCTCCATTCCCCATCCCTAACCTTTCTTCGAAATGGCTAATGTTTAATTGTTATTTACCGAAATTTTTTAGCGATTGTTGTTCGTATGGTGTCCATGCCAGGAAAAGATTTTTGAGGCTATTAAAAATTTTAGACATCTTGCTGTGCTTTTCACTCATATGTGAAGATCTATAAGCAGTCTTCATTATTTGTAGTTCATATTCTATAAGATCATTTTTTTGGGGTTTTCTTGCCCAGCAATGACAGTGATATCATTCAATTATCGAGATGTATGATAGTTGCAATTATCAAGAGAGTTCTATAAGCAGTCTTCATTATTTGCAGTTATCGAACAATATATTTTAAAGTGTACATGACATTGGGAATTATATCAAGTTAATATTCTATGCTCCCTAGAATTGATAGTTGGCATATACATTATCTATTTTGGATGGATTGTTGGTAGAAGGGGTGTATGTAAATATATGCATGATGGATAGTTGGCATATGTTTTATTTTAATGTTCCCTTTACCAAGTTTTATTTGGGAGCCCCCTATATGCCTTGAAAAATCTTTTTAGAGATATTTGAAGAGGGTACCACAAATTATTATTTTTTGGTTTAACATTATTCTCATATTTTAACTCCAATCAAGTTTAGAGACTTGCATATCAATAAAGCTTTGTTGAACATGATATAATTGGATAGTTATTGTTAGCTCTTACTATTGCCCAATGGTGTGGGAAAAAATAATGTTACAAGTTATGCTCTCATCCTATATTCTTTTTTTTTTTTGTGATGGATAAATATCAAACATGCAACTTTATTGTGCAATGCTTCTTCCTTTAAATGTTTGTTTTGATTCATGTGAATCTTGAATAGGTATTCTTTGCTACTAGTTAATGATTTCGAGACATCTGCTATCTTATGCGGAACTTGATGTTATCATTTCATACTACTTGTGGTTCTGGAGCGTAGCGTATGGTTTCATTGACGATAAAAGGAAAAGATTTCATATATGATGGTTATATTAAAAACACATTTATGTTTCACCAATATACTAATATATATTTTAATTCATAATCATTGTGCATTTTTTTTTAAATATGCAAATTCCATATCATGACTAGCTCATTTTCAGTCATAAATGTCATCTAATATCTGTGAGTAGAGGATATTGAACTAAAACAGGATTTTAAACATTGTTTTTTTCTTTTTTTTCCATCTACCTCACAACAAGCTCATAATTTGGGTTTCTAAAATCAAACTAATAACTGTGAGTAGAGTTATTTTAAGAAAATTAGGAAGGAGGGGTAGCTTTCAGTGTTGTGTGGTTTCTTTGTCAGTTATAGTAGTTTGATATGAGCTGGCTTATTATGTTAGCAAATAGTTATTTTTTAAAAAAGTGAGGTTCAGGAGACTGTATTGATCTTGTATTCAAAACAATTGGCACTTTAAGATTGCTTAAATAATTACATCAATCATTGTGTCATTTATTTTTTGGATGATGGAATTGGGGGAAACTGCATGGTGCTATCCTAATTCAACACAGCTGAAGTTGCATTTCAACATTTTCTACTTGAACGGGTTCATTACTATCTTGTGAGTTCGGTTCTCTGCAATGTATATGCTCACTGATTCCTTTCCCTACTTTATGAATGTCTGTTATAATATCATGCATTATTTTATGAAAGTGTTGCTCTTCCAGTTTATGATGAAAGAGCAAATTACTAGGTTTATTCAGAGGACAAAAAAGCTTGTATTATGTTATTGAATTGTTTACATACATAGCACTCGAAGCATTGCGATGTATGGAGAAATTTTGAAGTTGATGGAATGATCATTTTAATACTGAGCATAAACCTGCTATTTGGAATTAATGGACATCTATACAAAACATACTTTTGTTATATTTTTTTTCCTTCTCTCGATTTAATATGAAGATGGGAGATTGGGGGGTGTTATATTACCCTTCTCTCGGTTTAATATGAGCTTTGAGCTCATTTTATGAGGATGAAATTTTTTGTATCTCTTCTAATTGAATTCTGTGAAGTCATGGCAAGTGATAAGATTGAGAAACAAGTTTTTTATATTTTTTATGTCTATTACTTTAATTGATATAATAGTAGAGCACCTTGGATGGCCAAAGAACTTTGTTGCAATCATTGCTTCCACACTTTGGTAAGTTAATTTTTTTTATTCCCTTATAGTTTTTGACTGATATGTTTACTTTTATAATAATTGCAGGACAATGAACTCGAGGTATTCAGGGAAGTCAGGGCAAGTGATATGTCGATGTGGGCTACCTTCATTGCTACTCACGTCACGACAGACACATAGCTACGGGCGGCAATTTTACAGGTGCCCACGATGGGGACAAAGACCGAAAGACTGTAAATTCTTCAGATGGGCCGACGGTGCAACTGTTTCTACGATGTCCCAATTCGACACAGCTGCTAGGAGTTCGATAGAACCACAACAGGAGACCACCGCGTGTGGTTCGAGTTCTTCCATTTCTACGATATCTCAGTCGGACAAGTTTGCTCGGGGTTTTGAAGTATCAAAACTGAGCAACATTCGTCATGATGTGTTTTTATATTTTAAAGTCAATATTGTCATATTTTCTTCTTGTAATTTTAACATGTTTTTTTTTTTTTTTTTTAAATCATATTATAATTCGTATTAGTGTGTGAATGTATGCTTCATTTTCGTATATGTCCCTGTGCTTATTTAATGTAATCGGAACTTTTTGAGTTATATAAATGTTATTCAACTCTTTTGCATTTTCATGTTGTGACATTTAAGAAAATAATAAATTCTGCGACACAGATTATTAATTTAACTAAAAAAATTTACAAATAAGTTGTTTACCAAAAGCACAAATCAAACAGATAAACAGTTTATTCAGAACAGGGGCAGAAGAGTCATTTTTCCAAAATCAGTTGTTTTTCATACGCACAAACCAAACAGTCATACAGCTTATCTGGATCAGCTACTCATCAGCAGATTATCAGAATCAATTGTTTATCAGCAGAAGTTGGATAAGTTGCAGCTGCCCAAAACAGACCCTAAGGCTTTGTTGTTGTTGTTGTTGTTGTTGTGTCAATTCATTTCATGTAGCTAGGTCATGCCACCTCTGTAGTTGTATGAAATGCCAAGCTAAATGCAGAATTTTGAGTTAACATGTTGCCAACTTAGTTTTTAGTTATGCCTGAACTGGAACTCGGGGCTCGGTACTCCAAACTCGGTACTCAAAAGTCGGCACTGATTAGCTCAGCACCTAGTTACTCCATACTTAGTGGTCGGTAGTCAGCCCAAGAATGTACATTACATGTGTGCCATTTCAACAAGCTGCTGCTAGAGAAAAGAAAATCATCGCTTCCCCTACACTTTATCAAACTCAATCAAAAGAGAATCCCACTTTTTCCCATGATAAGGCATCATTTTTTTTGTTCATGGTATTTCGTGCACCACATATAACCTCTCAACCAACATAAGAGAATCTAATAATTACAAATGAGTCAGCTGAAACAAAATATGCCTAAACACACCAGGCACACGAATAATTCGAGCTGTTAAAGATGCCTCATTTAATTAAAAATATACAATGAAATTAACAAGAGCTGAACAAAAGAGAACAGCTTTATAACAGCAAAAGCTGCAATGTAAATTACGAAGAATCCAAAATTAAAAAATGGAGAAATAAATTGATAACACCAGAACCTAGCCGAAAAGCCAAAAACAGAGAAAGTAGAACCTTGAGATACGGATGGGATCGGAACTGCTGACCGCTTCCATGATTCACAAAAATGGAGGAGTTCGGCGCGGAGAGGAGAGGGGTAACGTCACCCCGGAGACTAGAAAGAGAGAGAGCAATCTCCATCTTCCCTGTTTCTTCTCTTCAAGGAAACGGGGGTTGAGAAAAAAGAAGGGGGCGGGGGAGCACAAGCCCGCCCAGCTAACGCCGCCCCCGAAATTGCAGTGGCGGCGGTCAATAGCTGAAGATCTGAGGAAGATCAACCAAATGTTTGACGCATAGGGCTGCCTCGCTGTGTGATTGTAAAAAGAGGGGCATTTACGTACATACCCCCCCAATTCCTGCGTATTTAACGGTGCGTGATTCGTTTGTTTCTGTTTTCCAACCAGAGTTCTGAACCTGAATCGAGATATCAAGCGTTTGAATGGCGTTACCGTTTTTATAAAAGTTATGTTTGGTATGATTGTATCTATTTTGTANCAGTGGCGGCGGTCAATAGCTGAAGATCTGAGGAAGATCAACCAAATGTTTTGACGCATAGGGCTGCCTCGCTGTATGATTTTAAGAAGAGGGGCATTTACGTACATACCCCCCAATTCCTGCGTATTTAACGATGCGTGATTCGTTTGTTTCTGTTTTCCAACCAGAGTTCTGAACCTGAATCGAGATATCACCCGTTTGAATGGCGTTGCCGCTTTTATAAAAGTTATGTTTGGTATGATTGTATCTATTTGAAGGAAAAATCTAAAAAATTATGATGTCTATTATATTTTATTTTCAAAACTAAGACCCCTCTAGAAGTCACTATACTTAGGCGGCTTATGGTAAGAATTCAAAAAATTATATGGTGTGACCATAATCTCTGATTTATTAAATTCGAATTGGATGCCGATTTAGGAAAATTGCTTCCTTCATGTATTAAATTCAAAA
Organism: Phalaenopsis hybrid cultivar; assembly: GCA_002079205.1. Classification (NCBI taxonomy): domain Eukaryota; kingdom Viridiplantae; phylum Streptophyta; class Magnoliopsida; order Asparagales; family Orchidaceae; genus Phalaenopsis; species Phalaenopsis hybrid cultivar. The sequence goes on along the minus strand of JXCR01104552.1, from coordinate 19,824 downwards.
GTAAATGTCAAACATTTGTGATGGATTTAATTGGATTTAACTTGAATAATATCAAACATAAATTTGAATTTAACATCACTCGATCTACTAAATTCAAATATGTCGGATTTAATAAGTCATACTTAACTTAAATCGAAGATGTGTTCGTCGAATCTCTTAAGGCGAGCTAATGGTGAAAATTTGTCATTCTTGCAAAAGAACTTTCGGGTACGTTCGTGTTCCACTATTTCACCAAATAAGAGATTTTACAACGGTCAACATTCGCTCCAACCGAACTAAAGTTCAATGTGTCCTCAAACGAAGGAAAAATTATTCGATACGGATCGGACACCGCACGCATCTTGCGTGTGGTGTCTGATCCTGGGCGTAATGTATTTCGGTGGGCCCCACTTAAATTTAAAAAAACTGAAATAATCCTGACCGTAGATCACCGTGATTTAGGGTCAGGATCAGACACCGCATGCAGAGATACATGCGGTATCCTTATGCAATAACTTCTCCAAACGAAGCCTTAGCAAGGCTTATTACAAAACTCAACTTTTAGCTGCAATTTTTTTAAAAAGGCAAGCAAAACATTGTTTTGCCAAAAAAAAAAGTGTGGTGCAGCACAACACCGTTGCCATATCATTGCCCCAAATGCACACGAAATCTCAATTCAAAAGTAGTTGTAAAAAATCTACTATTTAAAACCTGATATATTGCAAAAGTTGNTGATTCGTTTGTTTCTGTTTTCCAACCAGAGTTCTGAACCTGAATCGAGATATCACCCGTTTGAATGGCGTTGCCGCTTTTATAAAAGTTATGTTTGGTATGATTGTATCTATTTGAAGGAAAAATCTAAAAAATTATGATGTCTATTATATTTTATTTTCAAAACTAAGACCCCTCTAGATGTCACTATACTTAGGCGGCTTATGGTAAGAATTCAAAAAATTATATGGTGTGACCATAATCTCTGATTTATTAAATTCGAATTGGATGCCGATTTAGGAAAGTTGCTTCCTTCATGTACTAAATTCAAAAGTAAATGTCAAACATTTGTGATGGATTTATTTGGATTTAACTTGAATAATATCAAACATAAATTTCAATTTAACATCACTCAATCTACTAAATTCAAATATGTCGGATTTAATAAGTCATACTTAACTTAAATCCAAGATGTGTTCGTCGAATCTCTTGAGGCGACCTATGGTGAAAATTTGTCATTCTTGCAAAAGAACTTTTGAGTACGTTCGTTTTCCACTATTTCACCAAATAAGAGATTTTACAACGGTCAACATTTGCTCCAACCGAACTGAAGTTCAATGTGTCATCAAACGAAGCCTTAGCAAGGCTTATTACAAAACTCAACTTTTAGCTGCAATTTTTTTTAAAAAGGCAAGCAAAACATTGTTTTGCCAAAAAAAAAAAAAAGTGTGGTGCACCACAGCACCGTTGACATATCATTGCCCCAAATGCACACGAAAACTCAATTCAAAAGTAGCTGTAAAAAATCTACTATTTAAAACCTGATATATTGCAAAAGTTATTGTTCAGTTTGAAAATTTTAATTTTAAAAATGTTGTATATGGATAAATACCTAAAATATCCATATGCTCATATTATATAGAATTTATATTTTTTTAGATATATGTAATTTTCATATTTAATTGTATTATATTAAATAACCAAAAATATGGAAGTAAGCTCAAAGTTAAATTATAGAATCAAGAATTGTAAGGATTAGTGAGGACAAGATAAAGATCATTAAAAATACAGTAAATTGCCCATCCAATAGACCTATGCGGTCTAATTTAGACTAGAACATGTTTATTTGTACCTACATGATAACACAAATGAATACTAACCATGTTCACTATAATAAGTAATGACTAATTGATAACCATAACAAGTACACGACCAAATGTTCATCCTACCAATTCCATGCAAAAGAAATGTTTAGAGGAATAAGCCAAGTAAATTGGCTATCCATAAACCAAAACCAAGAAAATTTTACTTATGAAACTACAATTTAAAACTACTGTAATTATTTTCACATGTCACGGAACTCATATCAGTTTAATTGAAATCAAAGCAGTTAATGTATAAAAAATTTATAAGCATGTTAGTACTTCAATCATCCATCAGCTACATTACAAAATACTCGCTCATATAATCAACCATATATTATTAAAAAAATTATCAACTAAAGCATCAGTGATCTACTCTCATAACACAGCCATCTCATCAACACATTCTTCATCACCTACGCAAGGGTTGACAATATCATCATCAATTTAGATCATCGATTGCTCCAATCGATATTCATATACTTCATAAGACACTGACTCGTTGTTATCTATATCTATAAATTCAACATCAAAATGTGATGATAGCATTATATTTAATTATGTTGTGTCATTGTTGTAACGACAAATTTAAATTTCTTTTGAAAGAATAAGTAGATATATCAAGTGACATAACCCATTTTTTTTTCTAAACTCCAAAAGCTCTCTCATTGACACCACGTAATGATGAGTGAGATTTATTAAACATCCCTTTTTTTCCCGCATAATTTGACTAGCCCTTTTAAATTCTAGAAAGTGATATTTTGTATTAGAAAAAGGCTTAAGAAATCTCCATTATAATGTATATCTAGTATCTAATAAATAATATTTTCCCATTAGAATAATCAACCATTAGTTACACTATTAAAAGTTAACATAATGCTTACTTGAGAGTCAAATAACATTGAGACGACAAGAGAGAGTTATGCAAATGGGATAATGTTGCAAAAATGAAATTTTGATTATTATAAGCATTGCCCTCCTAACCAGTCATGACAAAATTTAAACAAAAAAAACATATTTTTAATTCAACCTTTTTGCTAGTGCATCATCTCTTTTTTTTAATAATGCAATTCATAGCTGTTCAAAATGTTTCTACATAATTCAAATGAGTATAATGAATAATGTTTAATTAGGTATTGAGTCCCCTCAAGCACATTTGCAATTTGGGGAAAGCCTGTTATTTGACACCGTTATTGAACGATGTCAAATAACATATTTTTATGACTTTATGTTGGTTTTATGATCCATTGGTCATATATTGATATTTTTCCGACGGTTTATTGAACGAGCGATGTCTGGACAAAGTGTTGCACTTTTATTAAGGACAAATCCGTCAGTAAATTCTCATGATAACCGACGATTGAGCGATATTTTATCGAGGGAACTACAACACTTTTCCAACTGTAATGCAACCCTTGTCCTACAGATACTTGTGTCGTTTATAAAACTAATGGTTAAGCTATAGTTAAATACGACATGTTTTTGAATCAAGAGCGATAATTATGGCACATCTGATACCCGTCAGTTAATTTAAACCTCTGCTACATCTGTCGGTAATTTCATTATCGATAAAACATTTTAGTTAACTTTGTTCTCGCTAAACCACCAGTAAATATATTACATGTGATTAATCTGTCATTACTGTCGTTAACAAACTAAATTCATATAGTAGAGGAATGTCCATCAAACATTATCTTTGATGATAATGCCACAAATTAGAATGTTGTCGGTAAATTATTTCATCAAAAGTTTAGTCAAAATATGTTGAGAAATTTTATGGCAAAGAAATGAGAATCGACACAAATCCAGAAGAAGAACACAAAGATTTAACGAGGTTCGGCAAAGATGCCTACGTCCTTGAAAGCGGAGCGACGACTTTCATTCAATTCAGAAAAGAGTACAAGATACAAAAATAAAATCTAAGGTTACAAACATATATATATATATATAACCCTAGAGTACAATATGTAATTATAGAATTACCCTTGTACAATACCGCGAGGGCGTTGCCCCCGCACCTCCAACCCACATAAAATAAAACTCCTCCAATTGAACAGTGTTTAGTTAATCTAGTTGTCTCTAGAAATTGTCTATGTTATTTTTGCACATTTTTCATGTGAATTAGGCGGTTATGAAAACCGTTTTGTGGTTAGGCGGTTAGGAAAACCGTTAAGTGGTTAATTAGTTTTTATTTTAAGAAAAATGTGATGTGTAGTTATTTTGTATTTGCTTATATATTAAAAAAACCAAAAAATGTGGGAGTGTGAAGTACAAAAAATTCCTCCAATTTTTTTTTTGGCGTTTAAAGTTTGGCTTTGACAACCAACATTTGGTATCAGAGCGAAGGTGTCAAAGAAATGGTCGGAAATGATANTTTGAAAATTTTAATTTTAAAAATGTTGTATATGGATAAATACCTAAAATATCCATATGCTCATATTATATAAAATTTATATTTTTTTAGATATATGTAATTTTTATATTTAATTGTATTATATTAAATAACCAAAATTATGGGAGTAAGCTCAAAGTTAAATTATAGAATCAAGAATTGTAAGGATTAGTGAGAAAAAGATAAAGATCATTAAAAATAAAGTCATTTGCCCATCCAATAGACCTATGCGGCCTAATTTAGACTAGAACATGCTTATTTGTACCTACATGATAACACAAATGAATACTAACCATGTTCACTATAATAAGTAATGACTAATTGATAACCATAACAAGTACACGACCAAATGTTCATCCTACCAATTCCATGCAAAAGAAATGTTTAGAGGAATAAGCCAAGTAAATTGGCTATCCATAAACGAAAACCAAGAAAATTTTACTTATGAAACTACAATTTAAAACTACTATAATTATTTTCACATGTCATGGAACTCATATCAGTTAAACTGAAATCAAAGCAGTTAATGTATAAAAAATTTATAAGCATGTTAGTACTTCAATCATCCATCAGTTACATTACAAAATACTCGCTCATATAATCAACCATATATTATTAAAACAATTATCAACTAAAGCATCAGTGATCGCTCTCATAACACAGCCATCTCATCAACACATTCTTCATCACCTACGCAAGGGTTGACAATATCATCATCAATTTAGATCATCGATCTCGTTGTTATCTATATCTATAAATTCAACATCAAAATGTGATGATAGCATTGTATTTAATTATGTTGTGGCATTGTTATAACGACAATTTTAAATTTCTTTTGAAAGAATAAGTAGGTATATCAAGTAAAATAACCCATTTTTTTTTCTAAACTCCAAAAGCTCTCTCATTGACACCACGTAATGGTGAGTGAGATTTATTAAACATCTCTTTTTTTGCCGCATAATTTGACTAGCCCTTTTAAAGTCTAGAAAGTGATATTTTGTATTAGAAAAAGGCTTAAGAAATCTCCATTATAATGTATATCTAGTATCTAATAAATAATATTTTCCCATTAGAATAATCAACCATTAGTTACACTATTAAAAGTTAACATAATGCTTACTTGAGAGTCAAATAACATTGAGACGACAAGAGAGAGTTATGCAAATGGGATAATGTTGCAAAAATGAAATTTTGATTATTATAAGCATTGCCCTCCTAACCAGTCATGACAAAATTTAAACAAAAAAACATATTTTTAATTCAACCTTCTTGCTAGTGCATCATCTCTTTTTTTGAATAATGCAATTCATAGCTGTTCAAAATGTTTCTACATAATTCAAATGAGTATAATGAATAATGTTTAATTAGGTATTGAGTCCCCTCAAGCACATTTGCAATTTGGGGAAAGCCTGTTATTTGACACCGTTATTGAACGATGTCAAATAACATATTTTTATGACTTTATGTTGGTTTTATGATCCATTGGTCATATATTGATAGTTTTCCGACTGTTTATTGAACGAGCGATGTCTGGACAAAGTGTTGCACTTTTATTACGGACAAAACCGTCAATAAATTCTCATGATAACCAACGATTGAGCAATATTTTATCGAGGGAACTACAACACTTTTCCAACTGTAATGCAACCCTCGTCCTACAAATACTTGTGTCGCTTATAAAACTAATGGTTAAGCTATAGTTAAATACGACATGTTTTTGAATCAAGAGCGATAGTTATGGCACATCCGATACCCATCAGTTAATTTAAACCTCCGCTACATCTGTCGGTAATTTCATTATCGATAAAACATTTTAGTTAAGTCAACTTTGTTCTCGCTAAACCATCAGTAAATATATTACATGTGATTTATCTATCGTTACTGTCGGTAACAAACTAAATTCCTGTAGTGGAGGAATGTCCATCAAACATTATCTTTGATGATAATGCCACAAATTAGAATGTTGTCGGTAAATTATTTCATCAAAAGTTAAGTCAAAATATGTTGATAAATTTTAGGGCAAAGAAATGAGAATCGACACAAATCCAGAAGAAAAACACAAAGATTTAACGAGGTTCGGCAAAGATGCCTACGTCCTCGGAAGTGGAGCGATGACTTTCCTTCAATTTAGAAAAGAGTACATGATACAAAGTTAAAATCTAGGATTACAAACATCTATATATATAACCCTAGAGTATAATATGTAATTATAGAATTACCTCTGTACAGTACCGCGGGGGCCGCACCCCCAACCCACATAATATAAAACTTCTCCAATTGAACTGATGCTTTCGCTCCGCTCCAGTATCCATCACTTATATGGTATATAAGTCATACCTAAAAGAATAAGTTTTTTTAGCAAATGAAAAGGTAATTATCATTTATTTTCTTAGAACCTATGATATTTTAATAATTTCCGACAAGTTTTGACCGTCATAAATAGCTTGAAATTTTGTGTTGTCCTACAACATATGAGAACATCACTTTGTTTTTTCTATTAGACTCACTAAATTTTCCTCATTATCTCAACTTCTCTCTTTTTGTTTTAGTCCTCATCACTCTTTTATGTTCTTGGATACACATACACGTGCACAAACTTGCCATGTATGAGCCTGCTCTTGCTTCCTATTGTGCTAATTAGAGCCTATTGGATGACATTATCCAAGTTAACATTCACTGAAATGATCATATCATTTTTTATTATGCTAATTTGTTCTATTTTATATATATATAGAAAATTTTATGACGATATGAAATTTGCTACAGAAGATATCTCATAATTATAATTATATCATTTATAAGTAAACGTACACACTCAAGGTACCTCGCTTCAAAACATGTTTATTAAATACTTATAACCAGTAAAAAAGAATACAAATTTGATATTGATAATTGATTCTTAATTATGGTAATCTAATGAAGATTAAAAATTCTTCAGCATCGGTCTACTGTTATTTTCAGCATCAGTGATTGCTCTTTCACATGCATGCATACATGTCCATTAAATTGATAGCATTAAACTCCAAGAAAGAAACGAGGTGTGAAAGAAAATGACCGGCATCAACGTTCCAAGCTTTTTTCTCCTGTGTTGCTTCTCTTTCTCCACCTCTTTGATTACCAAGACCAAGATGGATGGATGCATGGTTTGACTTCATCAGCTGTGTAAAGCTGAAGAAGAGTTTAGCCTTTGTTTTACTCATTTTAAATTTCACTTTAGATAGAGTTTGAAAATTAAATCAAATGAATTGATGATAAATTTATTAAATGTCATTTTTTTTTTTCTTTTTGGTTAAGAACATAGTTTCTAAATTGTACGAAACTAAATGGGCACTAAGCCATGTGCCCTTTTCTTCTCTTCTGATATATATCTCTCTCACTTCCAAGTAGACTCCTTGTCATCTTACACTGACAGCACAGCGTGCTTTCTGATTTCTACTGCTGCCAAACAAAAGCAGCAATGACAGCATAGCCTTGCAAGTCAAAAAAATAAAAAATAAAAATAAAAACTGGATGGCATGGCATGATCCATGCAATAAAGCCGTCGAGATTCAAGATAAGGCCGAAAGACAAAGATTGGTATTCCTTTGCTTTTTAGTGACATCACAAATTTGAATTCTGTGAAGCAGAATATTGCTGAAAATGAACTAATATTGTTTAAACATGTTTTAAATATAGAAGAAAAAAAACAAAAAAATGTATAAAATTTCCAAGTTGCTTTAGATATTTTTGTAAGAATAAGTTTCATGCCTCCCACACCATGTCATGCATCAAAAATTTTATTCATAAAGTAGATTCCAAATAATTGGGATAAATTTGTATCACATACGCAAACTTCTCCAAGCAACTTCACGTCATAGTGTAAAAGAGATTTATTTTTGTTCCTGTACGTTCAAAGTTTGGCTCACGAGGATGGAGACGTTCCTCTGAAGAATTTTGTATGTATTTCTTAAATATTTTGCAGCTNCAAAGTTTGGCTCACGAGGATGGAGACGTTCCTCTGAAGAATTTTGTATGTATTTCTTAAATATTTTGCAGCCGGAAATTAAAATTCTTCCTATATATTTTATTAAGAACTGTTTTGCAGTTTAGAAAGACATGACTTATGTCTGCAGCTAAATTTCTCTGAGAACATGTATATATATGTATTTATTGTTCTCCAAAATCTACATTCTCGCAGCAGAAACAAAAGCATTGCTTGCGTGGGCTAAACATTNTGGAAATTAAAATTCTTCCTATATATATTATTAAGAACTGTTTTGCAGTTTAGAAAGACATGAATTATGTCTGTAGCTAAATTTCTCTGAGAATATGTATATATATGTATATATTGTTCTCCAAAATCTCCAATCTCGTTTGTTTTGCACTTTTGGTAAACAGTGGAAGCGCAGCAAAAACAAAAGCATTGCTTGCGTGGGCTAAACATAAAGCTAGTTCATGGCATATCAGAGCACAGAAGATAGATTTTCCATAATAGAGTGAACCACATAAGGGGTGGTGGTTCTTGTTATTTGCTGAAGTGAGAATGGAAATTAAACAAAATGAATTGATATTGATATGATATTCTAATTTATTTTTCTTATAAATTTTAAAATAATTACAATAATCCCATAAATTAATCAAAATTAAGATAGTAAAATAATTAACATTACAAAGATGAAATAAATAAATGATTATGGTCTCATTCATAAATTATGATGGTGGGGAAAAAAGGAGTAAAACCATTATGAATAATATTAAGTATAATAAAAAAGGATATTTACGTTCAAGTCTACCACCCAATTCTTATGTGTTTATATGTATCTAACAACTACTCTTTACTTTGAACATACGTGTTTCATCCATGAATAAGATGTCATGCATGAATATAAAAATTAAAACTTAAGTGTTTAGATATGTAAATAAATAAGGCATATACGTAAATCTCTCAATAAAAAACAATAAGCCTCAACAAATTTATATAGTGTTGCATTCATATAAAAGATAAACATAAATTATTTAGTATAATATAAATCATCAAAATATAATATTTAATTATAAATTTAGTTGATATTTATAAAATATAAAGGTATTTATGTAGGTCATTTTATGACCTAACTAGGAGTTATTTTATTTTACTTTTAACAAAACGAGAGAGACGGATGTATTCGACACATGCCGGACAAGTGTCGTACACGTGCACATATCTCACAATTGTGCCGCCCCGTCTAGATCGAAAAATGGAACTAATACATGGGAGTCATGCATAAGGCTTAGTTAGGGACCATATATAGTGGCCTCACATATCTGTAGCAGAGTTAATTTGGATGAAAGAAGGGGGCTTAATGTTTAATGTTGGCTTTTAGAAAGCTTAACAAAATCATAATGATAATCAACGTACGTAGTCTAAGGTCAGTTGGTTTACACATTGAATCAATGGCATGCATGGCTGCGGAATGTGCTTAAATAAAAACATGTTGAACGCACGCGTGAGAAGAGAAAGTTGAACAGCTCTCCATAATTATATTTTATTTGCCTTTCTTCCCTCGTGTTTTTAGTTGAAAGCACCAAGCAAATGTGGGAATTTTTAACTTGTTTAAATCTCCTTGCTGGAAATGCATGCACACACGAAGTTTCCTTTAACTTGTTTATATATATATATATATGAATCATGTTCTGAGAATTAAAGCCGAGTGAAGGAATAGAGTAGAATAAGACTAGGATTATTGTTGGGATTTTGGTCACTAATAGGTGCCAACTTTATAAAGGAAACTTCTTCTGTGCATGCATTGCCACTAAAGAGATTTAAATAACTTAATCATTCCAACATTTACTCGGTGCTTTCAAACTAAAAGCATGAGGGGTAAAAGGCAAATAAAATATAATTATAGAAAGATGTTTGATCCTAGTTTGCTTTTGGTGAATCAACTTTTCAGAGTTAGAGCTGAGTGAATGGGAGAAAGATGAGAATATAATAAAATTAGGATCTTTGTCCAGAGAATCGATGAAAATGTCCATTTATTCTTATTTTTTCGTTATATTTATGAATGCATATTTTATACAATTACAGAAAGGAGGGACGATTATGAAAATCATTATTAACGTCATTAAGGCTATAATTAACTATATATATTTTATGTTATATTTGTATTACAATTTGAAGTTCAGTCAACCGATTGAAGAAGCTAGGTCGAGTGGCATCTATGCCCATTGGAGTACGCGTTGGCCGGTTGAGGTATTCAGCCGTATAACGATCTTGCTCAGAGACTTTTAGCACGGTCGACCAAAACGATTGGCATTGCGGTGGTCGCTCGACGCGGAGTTGGTCAGTCAAATGTGATCGGCCGACTATTTTCGTAGTGAGTCGTGGCTCATTTTCTGTTCCGCTCAAGTGTTATAGGACTCTTGTCTCACTTGCCTAGTTAGTTCATCTTTTCGGTCGGATCCTTCAATCTTGCAAGTCCTTAAGCAGATATTGTCGCAACCCACGCGAGGTGTCCGACGAGACTCGCAATCGAGATGATCCACATCTCACTTTCGGCTGGTTTTGCTGCTAACGAGAAGGAAACCATCTCTGAAGCTTGAACATATCTCGAGTTTGGAGGCGTAGCTTCATGCTTGACCTTGAATCGTCGATTGATTGCTTACCTCTAAAGGAAACCCTTTCATCTTGGTCATTCATTCCCTTTGAAATTTGTACTGGTATTTTTGGTATTTACAATATAGAATTATTATTATTATTTATCAAGTATTTTTACTCACTTTGAATAAATTTGCATGAATAACTATGCTTTCAATCTATTAGCAAGTAGTGAAATATGCTTATTAAAGTAAAATTTCTCCAACTCACTGTCTCCATGATACACCTATTTTCCAGACCGTTGCCTCCACGACAAGCCCACCCTCACTGCCTCCACAACACGCCCACCCTTTCAGGTCACTGCCTAAACTTTCATAAATTGGTTTAACGTCTTGATCAAGGCTTGATTTCGTTTGGATTGGACCATATTTGGTACCATTAGGTTTGTCTGGTTGAGTCGATCAGTTTGACTATATGTTTGTTGAAATCGGAGCATTGGATGACTTTTAATTAAAGTCTGAATATTTCTTGCTTAAAAAAATGTATCAATATGTGTCATATCTTGAGATTCANTTTTAAACTTTGACACCACCTTGTCTTCATGCAATAACACCTGCTCGTTCTGTATTGCGTGGCTGAGAACACAAGTTTCTGTCATCAACAGTGCTGGTTCATCTTCGGTTTGCGTTGCAACAAGGTTTGCTTTTTCTCTTCGGTTTGGTTTGGGACACTCTTTTGCAAAATGACCATATTCATTACAATTGAAACACTTAACCTTGGATTTGTCGAAGTTACGTGGCTTTCGGTCTTCACCTCGACCTCCACCATATCCACGCCCACGACCACGTCCTCTCCCGTGACGTCCTCCTTTTTTGTTGTTGTTGGAACCTTCATCTTTCTTTGCCTTTGAGATTCTTGCCTCCCACTCGGCCTGGGTAAGGAGTAACTGTTCTCCACTACCCTTTGAGTGCAGTCGCCCTTTAAGCCCTTCCTCGAAGGTTCTGAGACGACCTATCGCCTCGGATACCGACATCTTCTCAGTATCGCCAAATTGTTCGATTGTTCCAATAATTTGGAGAAATCTATCTGGAACTGCACTGAACAATTTTTCAACAACTTCACTGTCGTCGAACTTCGTGCCCAGTGAGCGGATCTCACCCACCAGTGTGGTAAGCTTCATGGAAAATTCGTTTATTGTCTCTGAATCCTCCATGTGTAACTTGTTCAGTTGTCGTTTCAGAACCTGTACGCGTGCCTTCTTAACGCGATCTTCGCCGACTCGCATCTCCCTGAGTGCGTCCCAAGCCTCCTTTGCCGTCTTTTTCTCCGCGATTACCATCATCACGTCATCCGGCACGGCTTGAGAAATGGCTACCATGGCGCCTTGATCTTTGTCATCGTCTTTTTCTTCACCTTCAATCACTGACCATACTCCTAGTGAACGCAAGATTATCTTCATCTTGACAGCCCATATGCTGTAGTTCGTTTCACTTAACGTTGGAAATTGGATCGGGATTGAGGCTCCTCTTGCCGTCGGTTTGATGACAGCAAGTGACTTAGATGGATCTCCATCATTTCCGGCCATTTCTTTGACACCTTCTCTCTGATACCAAATGTTGGTTTTCAAAACCAAACTTTAGACGCCAACAAAAATGGAGGAATTTTATTTAGTAGTTCACACACCCTCTACATTTTCTGGTTTAATTTATAAGCAAATACATCACATTTTTCTGAAAATAAAACTAACTAACCACTTAACGGTTTTCCTAACCACCTAACCACAAAACGGTTTTCAAAACTTTCTAATCCACATGAAAAATGTGCAAAAATACATAAACAATTTCTAGAGACAACTAGATTAACACAATAGTTTACACATTGAATCAATGGCATGCATGGCTGCGGAATATGCTTGAATAAAAACATGTTGAACGTACGCGTGAGAAGAGAAAGTTGAACAGCTCTCCATAATTATAATTTATTTGCCTTTCTTCCCTCGTGTTTTTAGTTGAAAGCACCAAGCAAATGTTGGAATTTTTAACTTGTTTAAATCTCCTTGCTGAAAATGCATGCACATACGAAGTTTCCTTTTTGTNTGATTTCTCCTCTCCCCCACCTCACTTTCACGCCTTCATATACCCAATTAAATTTGATCATAAATTGGATCTAGCTATATCCATATCTATAATTCATTTCCAGCGCTAAAACTTATTAGACTTTGTGCTGCAATTAATTATTAAGCATTAATAATGCAATTATAGTAAAGGCAGCACTACAATTAGAAAATATTAATTTTGAAGCAGATCAATAAAGTGGTATTCATGAATATTTAGGGCGACCTAACTTTGATATGCTCGTTCACCAAGGGCTTTAGGGTTCCAAATGCAATGAAATGTGGCCATGTATGAATTACATAGTTGGGGCATCACGTGGGTGTGGCCCCACAACCATCCTTCTCAACTTAAAAGACTTCTTGGCCCACTATCATCCTCAGCTCACAGGATGGCAAGGCTAAATATCTAATTTATCAGTTGTGTGATTAATCAGTTGTGTGATTAATATGTATATTTATATGTAAGTCGTGCAAGTCATTAAATAAGTTTCTAAGTTGAGTTAATTGGACCATTCGTACTATTCATACTGAAATGGTGAAGGAGGATCGTATCCATCATCAATTATTTATTATCTACTTGTGAATTCTTCTTCTCCCTCCTATTAATTTTATGATTCGAGTGAACATTATGTAAAATCGGCATATTATTATTAGTTTATTTTTATTTGAGAATGTGAATCAGAGGAAATCAAATTGTTTCTGATAAGCCATATCATGGTGGTCACTTTTTTTTTTTTAATTGACGGGTGATTGAAAATTCGGGGTAATAGAATAATTTATTATCGTTTTAGCATGATATGAAGATTCAACACATACTTAGAAAAGAAAAAACAACTAGTAGTGACACTAGATGCTTTTATGTGAAAAACACATAAAGTGAAAAAACCATCTGGTTTGGCTCAGCTGAAGAACCCCACTATAAAATTATGATTACAATTACAACGACTTGTTACACGGGTGAGAAAAAGTTACAAGGTCTCCAAATTTACAACGTCGACGCGCCGATAACATTGTAATGCTCATCTCCAGCGTCTTCTATAGGCCTCAAGCTCTCTCCTTTTTATGAGAGAGACGAGGTCTTATTTATAGAGTTCTTGGTGCACTTAATGCAAAAATATGAATCATTTGATCGAACGATCCAAAGAATTTCTTTTGATCATACGACATTTAATGGACATTTGATTGTCTTAATAATGTTGGAATCGAGCGATCTCGGGCTCGTTGGATTTTTCTTATCGAAAAGCTCGATTCAATTATAAGTTTGCAAGATTCGACATTCTTTTGACCACTCAAATATGTTTGAAAAACTTCCAAAGGTGGGTTAATGGCTTGATTTGAGCTTGATTTGATTTGGATTATACCAATGTTGGCATCATCGGGTCTGTCTGGTCGAGCAGTTCAGTTTGACTATAAGTTTGTTGAAATCGGAGTTCTAGATGAATTTTGTTCGAAGCTTGAATGTTTCTTCCTGAAGAGATAGCCTCGAGATTCATGTCAGATGATGAAAATTTATTCAGTTCTCTGTATTTTTGGGTGAGATCAATTTCACTTCCAAAAATATTGAAATACGGAGCACTTTACATTTATGGTAATATTATCAGTGTAATACAAAAAAATTGAGTGTTATGCATATAAATATACAAGTTTCTGTAATAGGAATATAAAAATATATGATTTACATGGTATGCATGTAAAAATTTTGAAGTTATTTTCGTTTTCGTATATATATATATATATATATACATAATACGTACATGGCAGATGAAAGGTGGGCAGGTGATGTGCAAACCGATAAGAATTCTGTGGTATGAATAAGACTTTTTTTTTTCGTTTATATTTATAATGTTATATTTAATGATTTAATGAATGTAAGTGCAACTCATGCATGTAATTTTTTTTTTTTTTTTTGCTTTTTACGGCAGAAATTATTGTTTCCCAAAGTTGGTATAGATTCATACATACGGTGTAATGTCATCTTCCGAGAGTAGTGTGATATTGCATCCCAAAAATAGTGTAAGAATGCACTTTGAATATGATATAAAAATGCACCACATACGGTGCAACAACACCTCCCAAAGATAGTGTAACAATACTCCTCCGAGATGATATAACAACACAACCCGCATATGATGCAACATCTCCCTAAGATAGTGAAACAATGCATCTCGAAGACAGTGATTTTCTCCATGCTCCTAATGCTCTCTTCTTACAGCTCACCATCTTGGCCTACATGGTCCACAACTTGTGCAACTCTCAATTTCGATTTCTGCAGCCTATGGATGTCATCACAGCTTATCACTAGGAACGACATGACTAACTATGACCTACGTGGTTCATATCTCATGCAGCTCTCGACTCTGTGGTCTCTAGCCTATGGTTGTCATCACAACCCACAATTACAACCTACACGATCAACTACGACCTACTTGGTCCATAACTCATACAACTCCTGACTCCGACCTCTGTGGACTGCTAACATCATCATAACTCATTTTTATGACCTATGCGACCAATGATGACCCACTTGGTCCACAACTCATGCAACAATCAACTTTGACATTTATATTTATGGCATACAGAGTTTATCACAGCTCACCACTATGCCCTTTATGACCAACTACGACCTACGTGGTCTACAACTCATGCAGCTCCCGACTTTGACCTTAATGACCTACGAACGTCATCACAGCTCACCACTTCAATCTACATGACCAGCTTGGCCTACACAGTCCACAACTCTGACTGTTTCCAACTCCTGCCTTTGCGACCAACATATATCATCACAGCTTACCACTACGTTCTATGTGACTCATAGCTCCTGTAGCTTCCTACTACATTCACTATAGCCAATTGATGCTCTTGAAGCAACCTTCTTCAACTCACATGGATAACTACTACCATGGCATCCAACTACAACCCATACAACAATCTTGAGCTACAATTATCATCTACAACATTCACGACAGACTACTGTCTCCATATTAATCGACTATGACTCTTAAGGTGTGCTATCACCTAGAACTACATTCATTACAAACAAAATATGTCTATTATCAATGAATTGTTATTATACATTTACAATGATCAACTTTGTAACTCCATATTTCATAATTCCAAAAAATAGGAAACTATGTACCCACCATTATTAGTGGACTATATCAGTTCAGCCAAGCCTCATATTTTTTTCTTTTTCAGGCTTTTCCTCGTAGAAATTTGATGTGTCTCCTCGTACTTACTTATCTTTAATTACATGAGTGTGTGTTGAATTTTCGTACAATGCTAACATGATAATTTATTACTCTACCATCTCGAACCTTGTAGCACGAATCATACATGATATTTTTTCTCGAGTTACTATGATTTAGAATTATAATTATCCAGCCAAATTAGTCGGAATACTCAATATGTTAACTTGTTAAATAATCCAGTATAAATGAAAGTAAGAAGAGAGATATACCGTAGATGATCGATTTTATACACAAAAGAAAATGTACTTTGACATATCTTTGATTTAAACTTTAATTTTTACAAATTTTTCGTTGTTTTTAAATATAGATAAATTTTTAATAAACATATAATTAAAATCATTAATAATCTAGAGATAATAATTACGATTTAATTTACATCTACCCTCCCTTCCTACTTTAATAATTCCAAAATCCAGGTCGTGACATTTCTCCATTATTTTGTCAGAGGATTGATTGTATAGATAATCTGTAATATTATATTGCATCACATAATCAAATTAGTTGAATATTTCCTAAATTAGCTTCATGAATGTTATCCCAATCATTATATTAAATTAATTACTGATTACAATTAAGGGAATAGAATAGACGTGTTTTAATAGTTTGGTATGAGCCATATAAATTTTGTGTAAGGAGGGGTCCCCAATCAACCTCCAATATTTTCTCCTGGACCGTATGAAAGGCTTATCATTCTTTCCTTGCCCCACACGCTTTATGCTCATTTGTTTCTTTATACGACTTTTCCTCTCCACTTCCTCTCCTCAATCCTCAGACATCTTCACGTGATCACCTCCCATCATCTCCCCACATCCGCCCGTCATTAAAGGACATCAGCAATCCCAATTGATTATTTGTTATATACATCTATATATATATGTAGATCTATATATGATTTTTTTAAATAGTATTGATATCTCTCACATGAAGATTATGAATTTTAATGGTCTCCAATCCTAGCAAGTTTTGCATTCACGCATGTTGCATGCCACCCCATGTCATCATATACGCAGACATGAATGAACCCGAACAAGTGGAGGTACCATGATGAACTCATCCATGAGTAAACATAGTTTCAGCAATATCTTTATATCGAAGATATATCATATTGCTTCATGGGCTTTTTCCTCATAAGTAATAATTAAAAGTATATTACTGAGATATTTTTTGTGTGATATATTAAGTACAGGAGTTGCATGATGTATGAGACGGTGGCGGGCTACATCATCTATAATAATTTTTTTTAAGGTGTTGATTTGAATGCAGGGAGGTCTTAAGAAATTTTTTTTAGATCTTCTATATGGCATATACAGTACATAAAGTGAGTATTATTTGCCTTCTGAATTGTATTCATGAAAAAGGCAGTATTATTCATGCATGTGGATATATAGTTTGGAAGAAGACAGCGTGATTTGTTCAGTTCATAAGGAGAATTTAATCAACTGTCACTGTATCAACAACAACTAAGCAGCACTATTGTTCTTGTTTTCTGTACATTAGTTACAAGCAACCATCTGCGTAAGTAATGATTGAGAGCTACAAGTTTTCTTACACGGTACAGATCGAATTGATTAATACATAACAGATCCTGACTAGGACTTATAAGCTGGAAAAACTACCACTAAATACTGTTCCTCAATTCATACAACAGAAGTGCAAGGCTATCATATTTGCCTTGCCTTGATTTCCTTCTTCTAAGCTAATAATTCATCTCCAAATACTTAGTAGCTATAAACACCATTAACAAACACACTGGTGGGTTGTCTGTATCTTCAGTTCATGTCGATTAAAGCTAACAAGTAGTAGAGTGAGCAAAAGGATTGAACAAATGTTGCTGCGACGTCATGAATGTGCCCCTGCTGATGTCGTTGCCATCTGCGGCTTTGTTGGCCACTCCAACACCGGCTCCGGTGACCCTCTCGCATGACGGGCAAACCATGAGAGTGGCGGCCGGAAGCTGCATGAAGAGAGGTGGTGGAGGGGATGAGAACTTGATAGCCTTTAGCTCCTGAAGCTCCTTCAGTAGCCTTCTGTTCTCTTCAGTTAGGGTTTCACAACACCTTCTCAGGAACTCGCAGTCCACCTCTGTCTGCTTTAATTTGGTCCTGTAATACATTTATTATTGAGGAAGAACTCGATGTTAGTTGATTTGTTTAGTTTTATATGATTAAAGTGTTCATAGTATGATGATCAGATAGCTTAATATATTAATTTGTTCTGGGCACTTGGCGCATGTTTATCTACTAATTGTATATTAATTTGTACTTGACATGATCTCAATATTTAATTAACTCTCCTAACATGATTATTAGCTACGCATAGTAAGCAACCCAAACCATATCAAATGAATTGATTATAATAGGAGGTGGAGAAGGAGATTAATTAATTGGTCATACCTTGCTCTTCTGTTCTGGAACCAAACTTCAATCTGCCTTGCTCTTAGATTCAGTTGCTTGGCCAACGTTTGCTTCTGTTTCTGATTATCATACATAGTACAAAATAGAAGAAATATATATACTGAGTCAGGTAACATGAGATTTACATTTATCATATATAGATCAAAAGAAACTCCTTCATTTATTTCAATAATAAAAGTAGGAATAGATAAAAAAAGAAACGGGATTTACAGGATTAAGAGTACTATGCTCCTTGAACCTGTCCTCTAAAAGGGCAGACTGTTCCTTGGTGAGCCTCAGCTTCTTTCTGGCGGCGGCTGAAGCTTCATCTTCCTCTTCCCTTTCCCTTTCCCTTTCCCTTGCTCGTGAAGAAGAGCCTCTCTCAACCTCTGTCTCCTCACCACCAACATCAAGTTTCTCCTTCTTGATATTAGAGGTTGAGAAAGAAGAGATTGTGCTATGGGGAGAAGATAGTCTGGCCTCCTTCGGCGTTGTCGTCGAGCCATAGATTTCTTCGGAGAGGCTAAGAGTCAGGGATGGCTCTAGCGGCGGTGGCGGGGGGTTCAGTTGCTGTTGGCGGATAATAGTCGGCAAGCCCAGGCCAAGAGAAAGGTCTGTATCACAACTATCTCCCCTCTCCATCAAAAATAAGTGCCTTCTTGCTATAGTTCTTGTTGGAGGGAGGAGATGGATGAAGGGAGAGAGAAAGATAAAGAAAGAAAAGTAGCTTTGCAGATATATTATTGAGGAAAGAAGGGGAAGGAATGAGGAGGGGGGGAATGAGTAATGGTGAGGGTTGGGAATATATACCTGAATGACATGGATGAGGTTGCCAAGGTTGACAAAAACCAAAGAGAAGACCGGCTTCCTCGGACTGAAGAAGGACTAATGTGGAAGGAACTGAAAATAGGACCTATGCTTTTTGTGCACATCAAGCGTGTGAATAATTATTTAAGAAAAAAACAATTTTTTTTATTATTATTTTTTCTTTAAAATCGATGGTTTCGCACACTGATTTAATAAATAATTGATTAATTTCATGAGGAGTAAATAATATTGATTAATTATAAGTCATGGTGAACCTGTATATAATTAATGGAGGAACCAATGAGGGGCAGGCAGCTGAGCGTCAGCACGTGTAAAAGAAATTCCAGCAACTTGCGTGGAACTTTGTTTAGATATGCATTGACTTCGATTCCACTCCACAGCCCATTAGCTTAATTATGTGCAAGCATCCATGATTAGGAAATAATTACATCATTAGAAACAGAAAAAGTAAATTATTAAAAA
>JXCR01104536.1:55788-70679 GCA_002079205.1 Phalaenopsis hybrid cultivar | reverse complement strand
TAGATACAGGATTTGAGGTAAAGCGCTCTTTCATCTAAACTATGAAAATTATGGGGTCAGTTTGACTTCATCTTTTTCAAAACTAATTTTTTTTAAAAATGTCCTTCCGAAGCGGGCAACGAGATTTCAATTCCGATGACCGACAACTTTTTACGGACAAACCCCACACCAAAAATAGTGCCGACACCCAAACATGAGACTAACGATCATCCAAGCCTAAGAACTTGATGCAGCCAAGACTGAGAAAGGAACCAATTCCTCAAAGTGTGGTGAGCATGGCTTTTCCATATACAATAAGAGATGCTTTCCATGGTACAAAGCCTAGCAATTATAAGTATTCAGTGAATATAGAGCACACTATGAAGTTTTGTATTTAAAAAATGGATGAACTTAAGGAATAAATAATAACCAATACAAGAAGCCTACATTGTAGCATGTAACAGCAGTAACAACTCATATGGAGATGATACCCGATTCCTTAGAATTAATTTTTCTTAAAGGAGTAACAACAGTTAGAGGATTAAGAGCTTTGCATTCTACTCCAATAGAAAAAGATGAAATCATTATCCTGGATAATAAAGACTTTTTCTCCCTCTGATCAAGCGCCTAAAGAAAAGTAATTAGAAACGTAGATGAAGCAATGACTACAGAACACTTTCTCCATAAGATTGTGGACGCCAAACTACTAGAGATGTCCAATTTTTATGCATTGGAGTCTTACAAAGGGAATGTATGATGTTGATCATATAACTTCATTCAAACTGGTTGTCTATTTACTGAGGCTTAATGACATGTTTTCTCTTCTTGATGACTCTTAAATAGTTTACCTATTGCTAGTTTAATAAGTTTTCACTTGGGTAATGACTTCTTTCATTGAGTTTAAGAGGATTTTCATTTCATAGTTCCCCAACACATAAGAGATGTAGACGAGTTTGTAGGCACTATGGAGAATGCATTTAAATTTTGGAGACATTGCAACATGGAGAAGTATCTTTCGAAGAAAAATTTTAGGTAGTTTCATAAGAAGTGTGAACATTATCTTATCGAGCATGGGGCTAAGAGAAAATTTGAGAAGAAGCGAGTTCATCCCTTTGATGAGCAAGAACCTTCTGTAGAGAGGCAAATTTATCACTATGTGAATGTGAGTTCACTACCTCTCTTTCATCATGCACCTATTACAATTTCAATGAGGGTCTATATGACGAAGTTAGTGAAAGCTATACAAAATAAGAAGTATTTCGGAAGGACAATATTTATGAAGACTAGTAGTCACTTACATGACCCAAATAAGTATCATGTTATCATAGAGTGTGGTCATGATATCGAGGATTACTAACATCAAAAGTGTAATACCTTATAATATATGTAAACTAATAATAATAATAATAATAATAATAATAATAATAATACTAGTTCTATGATAATTATAATGCATATATTTATAAAGTGGATATGATAATAAATAATCCTAAATTATAAAGCAATAGTTGCTAGAATCATGATATGTTAAATTTTTTTATAGAAAATAATCCAATTAAAGAACTACAAAATTTTCTCTTTGTTATTGTAAATTTTACTTATCTTATTCGTCGAATTAGATAAAGTGATAAAGTAAAACTTTTATAGAATTTATTTATACTTATAGAATACATAAAAACATAAATTTGAATGAGAAATAGGAAAGTTATAATCAAAATACAAGAAGGTAGCTGTCTAATTAGAACTTGCACTAAGTTTTGATAAATTTTTAATTCTATGGAGATAGAAATAGATAAAATCATCTAGAATTTGCCAACTTGGTTTAATTTTTAAGTATGATTATGCAAAATTAATATAATAAAAAAATATATAGATAAGTTTAAAGATAGACAATATTAATTATAAAAATCAATACCTATAAATTTACTTAATATTATAATTTTTATATGATAAAATAAAGGCAAGCATGGCATGAAGCATGGTGAGATGGCTTAAAGATGCATATGATAGATTGGTATGGATGGCAAACTAATTGATATACAAGAGTGAACTAGAGTGCTTCTTGCTTTGGAAAAATACCAAAGAAAAAGTCGGTCAAGTTCTAGGTAGGATATTAGAAAAAAAGGAGATGCTAGGGTTTCATTCTAGAGTGCTTGTAAAGTCAATTTTCTTAGGCATTGTTCTCTTTGAAAGGTAGGATACCATCCTTTTATTTTAAAATTCATTTAGTTTTAATCTTGCATAACTTTTAAAATATTTTTTGTGATAGATATTGAGTTCTTTTGAGAATTTATTCATGGTACATATAAATCCTTTTTCTATTATGAAAACAAGCTCCATCTATTGATCTGATTATAAATTTTTACATGAAGATTCAATTTACAATTGCATGTCAATATTTTCTTGAAGACTTGTTTATTTTACTATTATTTCATCATAAGAAAACTTTTTGTACTTTATAGTAAAAAAGATGGCAACTTATTATATAAATTATAATAACACTTATGGTATTATATCTTATGGTATTATATGAGAATCTTGTTACAAAATGAGCCTATCAAAATATGAGAAGTGTTTGATATTACATGTCCATGAAAGGTTAATATCTCATGCAAAGCTAAAATCACATTTTTAGGTTAACCCTTTTACGATTGTATCATTCTTAAGATAAAGTGCGAGGCATCCAAAATGGTTTTAATATTAATACAAAATATTTCTGTGGTATTTCTTTAATTTATACATATATCATTTTAAGTAAGGAAAAATGGAATCATGAAAGAAGTGCCCAAATCAAAACTTTTTAACTTATTTAAGTAATCGTATGCATTATGGTTCATAAAGTACCTATATGAAAAAAAAATATTTCTTATTAAATGGATAAAGTGCATGTAAAATAAAAGTAAGGCAAAGTAAATAATCCACAGATTGGTAAAATTAAAGATTTCCTTACAGAAGAATAAACTGATGAGTTTATCTAAATGGTTAAAAAAAATAAGTGAATGGTTCTCGTTATTGTGTAAGGGTAATGAATGATCATACAAGATTTTATAAAATGAGTATACATTATACAAGATTATTATGAAGCCTGGAAGCATTATAATAATGATACTATATATGATGAAGAAGATCCATTGTTACACTAAGCCATGAAATGAAACATTATCATAATGTAAGATAGTCAATCCCATCATTACTAAAAGTATATGATTAGTTGCATTTTGTCATGATTAAAAGTAAGTANGATCCATTGTTACACTAAGCCATGAAATGAAACATTATCATAATGTAAGATAGTCAATCCCATCATTATTAAAAGTATATGATAGTTGCATTTTGTCATGATTAAAAGTAAGTGCTTTTACACATTTTCATGCATCCTTGAATGTACAATATTAATGAACTTAAACTATGTAGCAAGTTTGTAAACATGATTGTAATTTGCACCATGAAAATTGAGAAACAAATAATAATCAATCCTTTCATTATGAATAAGATAAATATGCATATTATGTCTCTTTTCATTCTATATTCCTTACATGTGATGAGTACTTGCATAAGTTTTGAGTAACATGCTATGCTTTATGCTTAACCTTATTGTATTCTTGGCATTGATTGCCTTGAGTTTTGTTTTTGCAGCGACATGGGGCTTTTGAATGTTGTGTAGATTCAAATGTTTTGGTAGTTCAAATGATCAAGCACGTCATCATAAGTAGTAAACCACCTCTAAAAGTAGAATACAATTTTTTATAATAGGTTTGATTATTCAAACTACGAAAACATTAGGTATCTGCATTGATCTGTTGTTTAAACCTCATAGATCATTCCACTATTTAAGATAAAGACTAAATATGGTTTAAATTAGTTTTGGGTCTTCTTCTTCCTATAAGGGAAAGTCCCTATACTTAATTACGTTTTAAGCAATTGAAGTTATTGTTTCCGTTCATTTTTCTCTTTTTTATTTTAAAAAGGGAGTCGCCAGCTTGTCGATCGTCGTATAATTCCCCCATTCGAATAAGTCTCCCTTTCGAACCATATAAATGATTCGAAGAGGAGAGGAATCGAATAAGAAGGGACATACGACAAAAAAACAAATAAGAGAAAAAGTAAAACGTGGAGAGTCTACGTGCGATAAACCTCACAAAGATAGGTTAAGAATGTCCGCCCAAATAAGATCGGGCGAAGGCACCTTAAATATCTACATAGACTACCCATAACCAGAGAGTCAGGTGTATGTACCTGTTCTGGGGTCAAGAGAACTCCCAGAGGAACGTGTTCCTACTGGTTAGTTACATCTTGGGGGATATCCAAGAATACTCTTGATAAAAGGAGTTTCGCTTCATATTATCATAAACCTGGGGTATAGGAAACCAAAGGAAGGTTATTTCGTGTGGGAACAGTCCCAATGCTTCAAAGCTCGCACTAAGCAATCGGGCAGAGAATGAGTCTCTCACATCCCTAAATAGATAGAGGCTTATCAGCACATGGGGCCCACGGACTAACCTAAATCATCTTGACGTGGATATCCCAATACGTCAAAGCACGTCCGGGCCAAAGGGCAGAGGAAAAATCATCGTATCCCAAATGGGCGGCAGCTCATCGGCATCAGGCCATCAAGGTGATATCAACGAGGTCAATGAGTGACAGGGCTCAAAGGGGCTCAATAAAAAGGAAAGTAGAGTGATCCTAAAAGGTAGATGTAACTGGGTCGGGGTACCACAGACCCGTCATACACAGCTACTAGGACCTTAAGTCTACCTGGTCGTGAAGGTAGTCGACCCAACACGTCCTGAAATCCCCGGTCAGCAATCCGTGAATTGCATCATCCACGGGAACTTCGGTATCCCTAAGGTCAGAGGAAGGAAACTCTATCATATGACTACAAGCTGGAGCTCCAAGAGGTGGGAATTATACCTGCCGAAGTAGCAAGGACGCCTCAGGAAAGAAGAGAAAGTGGAGGTTCAGCTATAAAGCTGGAAACACTCCAAACAAAAGGACTTACATCCCGTCTGGGTCGGGGAGCCTTATAACACTCTAGGCGCACTAGAAAACCACCTATATGAAGGTATGCTGGGCCAGTCAGGTTGGAAAAGTACGGGGACTCCTCCTCGCGACATGCAAATATGAATGCAATTATCTAGAATGAACCTAAATATTGTGGAGGCCCTATTAATATATGCAGAAAAGTAAAAGTTGCAATTTTTTAAATCATGAATATTTTTAATCCTAAATTTTAATTATCTTGAATATTTTATTTAGGATTTTGTAGAAAATTATAATATTAGGGTCCTTAATGAGCCTATGTTATATCGTGAAATCCTAGATAAATCATAGAAAGAAACAAGGAAAACACATGCAAGTGCAGACATGCAACATGATGTAAAGAATAAAACAAAGCAAGTCAAACCAAAATAATAAACAGGTCGGTGCCGCTGGGTCGGCAACATATCCCAGAAAAGAAAAGGGCGGCTGGACTCCGCATATACATGCCCGATCCTAATTCTATACATCAATATAAAATGCAGAATTAAGATACGGGGCACGAGCATCTGCTCCTGGTCCCCTTCACGTGGTTCCCTTGCTAAATGTCTCGGAACCCATGCCCGTATCTTATTTCTGTTATAGGACTCTCCTAGACTCTAAGAAAATACATAGAGAAAAGAAAAAGACTCAATCCTGCATGAAAACAAGTGTCAGCGGGATAGCTCACATGCAAATAACGTATCATGAGCCATGCCTTAAAAGTGGGGGAGCTAATAGCACCTGCAAGCAAGTTGTTAGAAATCATCACTTGCTCCCCCCATAGCGGTACATGTGTGTGTGCATATAAATAGGCATGGCTCCCTGCAAAAGAACGCTCTAACACTCTACCACACATATGCAACATGCAACCACATCATAAGCATAATGCAAAATAAAGATACCTGGCTAGGGCAACCAATCCAACAGAGAACAATAGCCAGGCATCAAAAAAACTATCTAACACCCTAAATCCTATCACACACCTCTTAACGAAAAGTGCATCAACCTAGTATCTAAGTGGGGGGTAAGTCTAGGTATAGTATGACTTTAACGGGGTCGTCATACCAGCCCCATCCTAAAGATCCAAAGGATCTAAAGGGTGTCACAAAGAATGGTGACACGAGTTAGACCTATTAGATCTTTAGCACAGGCATACTCATGTCAATCCCGATGACTTAACTTGCATTGCTCACTGGGATCAACCCAGCAAACAATGCTCGTTAAGGCATCACGACCAACACGGGGTTACTCTCCTGACGAACCTGACTCGCTATCCATGCAAATATGCAAATGCAAATGCTAATGCAAAAATCAAAACATATAAATGGTGATAAAGAGTATGCCATGAAGGCAGTGACTGGAAGGAATGGGCATGTTGTAGCGGCAGGGGCCCGCGAAGAGGGTATACCGGTAAGGTAGTGACCCGAGGATGGGCATGCCGTGACGACAGGGGCCCGAAAAAGGGATATACCGGTAAGGTAGTGTCCCAAAGATGGGCATGCCGTGACAGCAGAGGCCTGAAAAGAGGGTATACCGGCAAGGCGGTGACCCGAAGGTAGGCTTGCCGTAGCGACAGGGGCCCAAAAAGAGGGTATACCAATAAGGCAGTGACCCGAAGGAATGGGCATGCAGTGGCGGCAGCGACCCGAAAAGAGGGTATGTCGGTAAGACAGTGACCCGAAGGTAGGCATGTCGTAGCGGCATCGGCCCGAAAAGAGGGTATACCAATTTGGCAGTGACCAGAAGGAATGGGCATGCCGTGGTGGCAGCGGCCCGAAAAGAGGGTATGCCGGTAAGGTAATGACCCAAAGATAGGCATGTCGTAGCGGCAGTGGCCCGAAAAGAGGGTATACTGGTAAGACAGTGACCCGAAAGAATGCAACTCAAGGAGATGATATTGATCATGCAGACAAACATGGGCATGAACATACACAACATGCAAAGGAACAAGTGCTAGGTCGATCCAGATGGAGCATTTGGTCAAACCAAAGTACTGTGCCAACCGGACCGTGGTTGCCGGCTGAAACACTAGTGATGTGACCGATTTGGGATAACCGATCGAGGCAAAGTGGTGTCGGTGCAGGTGCAAGTGCAAGATATAAGATACAAGTGCAAGTGCAACGTGCAAGTGCAAGGTGCAAGGTGTAAGGTGCAAGGTGCAAGGTGCAAGTGCAAGTGCAAGTGTNGACTGGAAGGAATGGGCATGTCGTAGCGGCAGGGGCCCGCGAAGAGGGTATACCGGTAAGGTAGTGACCCAAGGATGGGCATGTCGTGACGAAAGGGGCCCGAAAAAGGGGTATACCGATAAGGTAGTGACCCAAAGATGGGCATGTTGTGACAGCAGAGGCCCGAAAAGAGGGTATATCGGTAAGGCGGTGACCCGAAGGTAGGCATGTCGTGGCAACAGTGGCCCGAAAAGAGGGTATGCTGGTAAGGCAATGACTCGAAGATAGGCATGCCGTAGCGGCAGTGACCCGAAAAGAGGGTATATTGGTAAGACAGTGACCCGAAAGAATGCAACTCAAGGAGATGATATTGATCATGCAGACAAACATGTACATGAACATACACAACATGCAAAGGAGCAAGTGGTAGGTCGATCCAGATGGAGCATCTGGTCAAACCAAAGTGTTGTGTCAACTGGACCGGGGTAGCCGGCTGAAACACTAGTGATGTGACCGGTTTGGGATAACCGATCGAGGCACAAGTGGTGTCGGTGCAGGTGCAAGTACAAGATATAAGATGCAAGTGCAAGTGTAACGTGAAAGTGCAAGGTGCAAGGTGCAAGTGCAAGATATAAGATGCAAGTGCAACATGCAAGTGCAAGGTGCAAGGTGCAAGGTGCAAGGTGCAAGGTGCAAGGTGCAAGGTGCAAGGTGCAAGTGCAAGTGTAAGGGTGATATATGATACACAATATGTAACAATGCAAGACACACATATGCAAACAATGAGGTGCAAATGACCACACATGATAGCGAGTCACGCTCATACTAACGACCTCACCTAGGAAACCTAAGGTTTAGGGAAATGCAGCATCACCGCCTCTTGTTTTGGTGAGGAAATGTGGGGAGTTTCTCCCCGGATCTCCGAGGGGGAAACTCTCCACGACGTTGCAAAATGTGCTAGCTACAATGCTTTTGCCATTTCACGAACTCCTCTAGACTTTGCAAAACGAGAAAGTTACAAAGCTTCTCTCGCTTTACCAAGTCCGACCTCCCAACTTCTCCAAGTAAAGCTGGGGAACCCAAAACAAGGGGAGTGAGGGACTCCGACCCATCAGGACTTGTGCTAAGGCTCACAACAAAGGGGAGACACTCGGCTCTACGGAGGGCTTTTGGTTACGCACAGGAATTCCTAACCTAAATGTTAGCTCTAGAAAATTGACGATCCATCATGCAGGCACGTCGTCGCGCCGACCAGTGCCGACACACGCACCCCGTGTGGGGGATCGAACCCACACGCCTAGACACCATTAAACCTAAGGCTAGCTAGAAGTTTAGGGGATCTCACCACCGCGAAGGTTGCAGGCGCGTTCTCTTTATTCGCTCTAAGCCGCTGACGTCCAGTCCGTGCTCCAGTGCATCCCACAATGAATCATGCAACGAGGAGAATAAAATATAAGCAGCAGTGAGGTACGCAAAGCAACCCAGAAATAATAATTTTGGCATATAATATATATATATATATAACCAAAATATACCTTCGCGAGGGAGGTTGCTCGATGACGGCGAAAAAGGGGAACCCACGAGGTAAAAGAAGCACGCGCTTCCTCTAACAACGACAACGCTCGTTGTCCGGCGACGTTGAAGTGCTCAGGTGAAGTATCTGACCGTCGGGAAAATAAAATGGCGAGGTGGAGGAGTTGGCCGAGAAAAAGAAGAAGAAGAAGAAGAAAAAAAAAATAATAATAATAAAATCGGAAGAAGGAGAAGAAGAAGAATAATAAATAAGAGAAGAAGAAGAAAGAGAGAAATAAAAATAAAAATGAAAATAAAAATAAAAATAAAAAATTTCGGAAGAAGGGAAAGAAGAAGATGGAGAAGAAGAAGGAGAAGAAGAAGGAGAAGAAGAAATAGAAGATGAAGAAGAAGAAGATGATGAAGAAGAAGGAGAAGAAATAGAAGAAGAAGAAGAAGAAGGAGGAGGAGGAGACGACGGACAGCAGAGCGGAGCCGGTAGCGAGCGGCTGGAGGAGCGCCGCCCGGTTGGAGGAGGTCCGGCGACGGGTTTCGCCGGCGAGGAGAAGGTCGGCGGTTTCACGCGAACGGGAGCGTGGTTTTTGCCGTGGGTCGCGATCCACAGGAGAGAGGGAGCGGGCGTAAGTTTTGAGAGGATAATATATATATAATAATATAATATATTATATAATAATAATAATAATAATTATATTATTATAATTATCATTTGTGTATTCTTCACCCGTATACGTCCTCGGGGCGAAGGGAACATCCTTCTTGACTAAAATCGACGTTCCGGACGCATTGGCACAGTCCATTTCGTCATTCGGGGTCGTTTGGGCCACTTTTTTGACGATCGTGCCCAAAACGATAATTCACACATTTTTATCCCGCCCACGAAGCCGTAGCGAAGTAGACATCCCCCGTAAGTGAAATCAATGTTTTGGATGCAATCGCACAGTCCGTTTCGTCATTCGGGGTCGTTCGGACAACTTTTTCAGCAATTTGGGTAAAAACGATAATTTGCGCATTTTTTACCCGTATTCGAAGCGTTAACGACATGGATGCTTCCCGGACACATGACATAAAAAAAAATGATGCAAACAATTATTTAAGAAAAATCTTAATTAAAGTGGAAGTTTTATCCTCAAGAAATTTCTAAGTTTAGGCTTCCATGATTGGACATTGGATTTCCAAATGAGAAAGGCTTGAAATTTAAATTGTTGTTATCAGAAGCCAAAAGAGGAAAAGGTAGGGGGCACTCAAAGATATCGAGGCAACCTCTGTGATATCTCGAGTAATCCTGTTGTATGACACTTGACATTTTTGAAGAGAATCTTAAAGTTTCACTCTGATGTTTTATTAGAATGTTAGGATTTATACTGCATGACATACGATCATGTAGGAGCCTATAGGTGAGGATTTACGCCATCACTAGATGAACAGCCTCAGAGACCTAGGGTGAAGTTCACCGAGAGAAATGAAACTTCAGAACCTTAACCTAAAAGAAGGGAAAACATAGAATTCAATGGACTTACAACCCTGTCTGAAAATGAGCTATCATTTAAACCACCTAATCGCATTCAAAACCATGCATGGCCGATCTCGATGATGCAAGATAGGGTAGGTTGTTGTTTATTAAGAGTAATAGGTTTTACGATAAACCAAGCTGCCTAGGTATGTATGATATGCATGATATCCTAAAACTAATCCAAACATATTCCTAAATTTTAAATTTAAATATTCTAAGCCTCACCCCACTCAAATGTTTTTAAGTAAAAATAAGTGCATAAAAGCAAGCTGTGTAAAAGGTTATGCAAGTTTTTGATGATAAATCCATAGAATGTCTACTCAAAAGGTCAATCAATATGTATAGACATAACTTACTCGATAAGATTGTGGTTCTTACGGGTCAAACTACCTCTTTTCGTGCAATGAGTGAGGGTCTGAAGATAAGAAATATGAGCAATATTTTATACGTATGCTTATAGAGCATGTTATCCTTCATGTTTCTAAATCGAAAATGAGTTTTTAATCATTTTTATTTGGTGTCAAACAAGGTTGTTTAAATGTATGATGTTTCTATGGTTGTGAATGTAGTGATTTATGTGATTTAATTTTGGTTATGAGTTTTACTTTAAGAAGTTAAGTTGAAGTTATTTAGGTTGGGGTAGAAGGTTTAGTCCATAGATGGGCTTACCTGTAAACCAGACAAAAGGAAAAAAAATGTAAATATCAATCAATAATTTGGGCAGACATATCAAATGAATGCAGACAAACTGTAGTATGGGTCCCAACACTAACTTATGTCATACTCATCAACTAACTTCATCCAAACTATCATTGATGATTTAGTTGAGGTTCATCTTTCGCTTTATATTTTGTCTTCTTTTAAGTAGTTTGGATGTTTACAGTCAGTTGACCTATTGATCTCATTTTTGTTGAGGTCTAATCTTTCTTCCTTAGGAGCCTAGGATCTAGCCATAGGACTTTCCTGTTAACTATTCCTAGAGACAAGTAATGGTACCCTCACAATTTGAAATCTCAAACTCTTTTTTTCTCATCTTGAAGTTCCACATATTGGTTCTAACCTCTAGCACTTAGTAGGTGGAGCTGATATAAGAGAGCTCAAGAGGGGTTCCCCATAGGACCCTCTGACATTAGGGTTGACCCTGGGTGATGTGGAGTTTAATTATTGTTTCATTTATTAAGAATAAATGATATTTACTTTTGCCTTAAATTCTCATGTTCTTATCAAAGTGTCGTTTTCAAGAAGCAAGAGAATTGAAAAACTATTATGTATATGAAAAATGTGACAGCGCTAATCCTAAGAAGATCCATTAGTCTAGACAGAAGAAAATCGAACAAAGGAGGACCCACTGATAGAAGACCAAAAAATCCACTTATTTGGCCGAATGCAGTAGTTCGAGCCAAATCAAGGAAGACCAAAACTGACCGAGTCATGAAGAAAACTTAATGAACCAAATCCGAACTCGTTGTGCTAAATGAGATAGGAATATAAGTCAACCACTATGAGAAAGCTGAGCTAAAGCATCAAGCTACCTTTTAGTAAATACTATCCGAGGAAAGAATGCAGTTCATCCCACCTGTCATCCCATGAACGCACCTGAGGTTTCCTCATCAAGGACAAAGACTCTGTCATATAACTGAGCCGCTCAATCACCCCTAACGACCATCTCATCAAGAAATGAGCTATATATTGAGTTGTAGTGACTCGCGATTTACTCAATACCCTAGTCTAGTTTTACTGACATGAGATCCTTATCTAGAAATCGAGCATCGACAATAAGACTAAATCAACTGATTAGAAAAGTCTAGCCGATAAGCCATTCCTATTAGCCCAAAAACTAATCGAATCCAACCGATCAGTTATGCAAACTCAGCCCAGCCGATCGAACCAGCCTTTTCAAATCAAATTCATGCTAACCCAACCAATCCAATCATAGGGCAATCGAGTAATAGAGTCATGTATGTAAGATATCTTATAACAACCCCATTAAAGAAAGGGCAAAAAAATTAATTTCAAGTATTACACTCTCTCTTATATAAATATAGAGATCATTTTATGCAAAATTAGTGATAGACTATGTTTTGTTGTTTATTTCTTTTTGTCCCTCTATCTCTCTCTTTTGTTATGCTTTAACTTCTGGGTATGATTCACAAACAACGTAATAAAACTATATTTTTAAAGTAATGATGAAGAAACTGTACATCGATGAATTGCGATGTGATTTCTTGGTGACATGACACGTCGACATCTGGCTGTGAAAGAAAAGACGAGATTTTAATGGGAGGCAAAACAAAATGCTACACATGGGGCATTAAAATGATTTAGGTTTTTTGTTCTTAAATACTAAACTTTGGGTATGACATGCAAATCCTATATATTTAATTTCTTAATATAAATTAAATTAAAATTAATTTTGAGCTAACACGTTTGAACACTCAATTTTTTGTTAAGCTATACTAGTGTTGGTGATTGCATAACTTTGATATGAATATAACATATGAATTATTAATTTAGTTTTATTCTAAATCAATCTTTATATTTATTTATATAACACTCTAATTTTAAATTTATTTAAAATTATCATTAATACTAAATAATTTAATATAAATTAAACTTTGTCATTTGTTTTATTTAATATAATTTTATTATTAAATATTATATAATAAATATGAATATTTTAAATAGATATGTAAATCTATAAAATTTATACGATATATAATTATAAAATAAAAATAAAATATTTGTGTTTACTTTACAAACAACGAAATAACTATTTAGAACACACAAATTTTATTTTAATCGGAATAACTTTAACAAGACGGAAAAAAAATCCGCTTCAAATATTTTACAACTAATCAAATAATCCTTCGAGTATTCAGAATATGCCACATTTCATTCACTCTACATATATTTTACAAGCAACTAAAGCTCTGTTTTGGGCAGTTGCAGCTTATCAGCTTATCAGCTGCAACTTAGCTGTCCCAGGAACCTGCTGCAGCAAAATTGACTGACTTTTTGTTTCAAAAAGTTGTATGACTGTTGTTTCTGGATAAATTACCACTCTGCCTCTGTTTAATAATGTTGTTTGTAACAAAACTGTAATAAATTTTATTTCTAATTAAATTAATAAATAACTTTCTACTTATTAAAATAATTTCTTAATACCAATAATTTAATTAATTATTATTTATCCAACAATAATCTTATTCATTAATTAATCATTGAATTATTATTTTTAAAATTAATTAATAATTAATTAAATTATATAATTTAATTGAATTTAATATATAATTTAATTCGCATTAATTAATTATAAAATAAATACATATAAATCTTTATGATTATAATTAATTTGATATTCAATTGAATGAATTATACAAAAAATTATAATTAACTTGATAACATATTTATTGATTTTTATTTATTATTTAATTAAATTAATTAAATCTAACTAAAATAAAATTATACTAAATCCTGAAACCAATCCTCTTGTACCCCTTCCTGCTCAAAAACCTCACTTACCACTCTCCCGGTCTCGCCAGAAAACAACTTCGTCAAACAGAAGAGGGACCAGGGTTTTGGCCGTCAAACAGTAGAGGATGGCTTCATCGAACAGTAGAGGAGCACGAGTAGCACGACTGTATTTAAAATTGCTCGAACATGGGTCATGGTTTGATCTGCGGCCCGCGTTTCACCAAAATGACATCCCATCGCTCTCGTAATGTCAAACCAAACGACCGCAATTCACGGCCTCTCCCTGTACCGCACTCCCACCGCCGAATCAAAAAGACCCTAAATAGTCCCCAAGCTAAAAACACAGCATTAGTTTACGTGCACTGATTGATATGAGGATATACTTACACAGTTACACTTAGATTAGGATACAGGGTTAAAAAGCAAAGTTCATATATTAGATATGTAAATACATAGGAATTGGGGTACGTATGTAAAAAGCCCCACCCCAATCCCCCTCCCAAAAAAATAAAAAAAAAATAAAAGAGGGAAATTTACATGCCCAGCTTCAAGGTCCAGAAACTCCAATTTTCAACACATCAAGGCTTTCAAGCAGCCTAAAGCAAAGAAAAAAGGAATAAATAGTCAGCAATCCAACCCCCAAACTCCAATTCAGCTTCATCCCCTTCCTTGGCAATATAACCAGAGCCCACAACAATCCTCCCACAAGAAATCCAATAATCACAAACTCAAAAGGGTCCTCAGGAATCACAAATGCTTCAGGATAAGACCCCCAAGAAGACATAAACAGTGACATCCCCAACCCAACCAAGATATTGAAAATTGGACCAGCATAGCAACCAGCTATTGCAATCTGAGCTCCTTCCTCCCCTCCATTAACAGCCATGGCCACATTAGATATGAGGTCCCCAAGTGAATTCCCCCAAGCCAGAACTGTGACTCCAAGAACAGAAGGAGTTGCTCCAATTATATGCCCAAATGACACAAGGAGTGAAACAAGTTCTCCCGCTACCATGTAACTCCACACCACGCTCATGAGAAAGCCACCTGCAAGCCATGGAAGTAAGAGCTTTGGTGGATGGGAACTTTCAGTTCCTTCCATGGCAGCAAATCCAAGAATCATTCCAAATAAACCAGCAAAAAGAAAGATTGTGATGCTTTCTTCAGAACCCACCCCCACAGTCTTGGAATTCCATAAAGTTGCAAGAAGA
>JXCR01104531.1:4218-26032 GCA_002079205.1 Phalaenopsis hybrid cultivar | reverse complement strand
AAATACCACTAAATTAAACTTTAGAAGTTGAAATTTTTTATGTATGGGGTTTAGATTTTATGGAACAATTTGTACCAACTTCATGAAAGATATATATTCTATTAGCTATGGATTATGTGTCTAAATGGTTTGAAGTGATAGTCTTGCCTCATTGTGTTTCTCTGAGTGTTTCAAAATTTTTAAAGAAAAATATTTTTATTAGATTTGGAATGCCAAGAGTGATCATTTCAAATGGGGGAAGTCATTTCAAGAATTTCAGAATTGGCACGTTACTTATAAAATATGGAAGTAAAATAGGATTTTGACAAATTATCACCCACATAATAGTGGATTAGCAGAAGTATCAAATTATGAAATAAAAAGATTTTTGGAGAAAACTGTAAATCTTAAAAGAATTTCTTGGTCATATAAACTTGATTCTAAATAATGGGCTTATAGGACTGCTTATAAAACTCCTCTAGGAATGTCTCCATATATGCTCTTTTTTGGAAACTCTTGTCATTTACCAGTTGAGTTAAAGCATAAAAATTAATGAGTGATAAGAGAATTTAATTATATTTTAAATAATGTTGGAGAAAAATAATTATTACAATTAAACGAGCTCGAGGAAATTAGGAATGAATCTTTTGAAAGTCTCAAATTTATAATGAAAGATGAAATTTTGGCTTGACCAAAACATTTTAAGGATGAATTTTGAGCCTGAAAAAGAAATTTTATTATACAATACATGATTGAAATTAATTCCCGGGAAACTAAAGTTCAGACGGATGACCAATTATTGTGACAAATGTTTGTTCTTATGTTGATGTGGAGATTAAAGATCCAAAAACTAAACATATAATTAAAGTAAATGGGCATAGTTTGAAATCTTACATTAGAGAAAACAAGTCCTACTATAAAGAAGATTCGATGCTTGGTCTATCAAAATAAAAAATTTGATAATTTGGGCCAACGATGGTAAACCAAGCGCTTTTTGGGAGGCAACCTATAATCTTTGTGTGATTTGATTTATGTATGTTATTGTTGTGTTATCGTGACTAACCTTTGCTTTAGTAGCATTTTTTAACACTATTTGAGGTATTAAAAATGATTGGAAATTGAAGAAATTTGACATTAGGCGACTCAGTGTTTACTAGGATAATGACGCCTAGTTCCCAAAAATTGGCGCATATGGACTAGAGTCTTGTGAAGTTGGCACCTAGGCACCANGCATATGGACTAGAGTCTTGTGAAGTTGGCACCTAGGCACCAAAAACTGGGGCCAAGGTGCCAGAAACTGGCGCCTAGGTGCCACAACTTCTGGATGCGGGAAAATCATTCTGAAGAAGTTTTTCTTCATGTCTTCTCTATAAAATTGCCTAGTCTTTGTCCCAAATCTTCATACCTCTAAAATTTTAACCAGAGAAATGAGTTTAGAAAGGTTTTGAGATCTTACTTGCTTCCATGGAGAATAGAGAGAATGGAATTTCCATTAAAAATAAGTTTGAGGACAATGGTGCCCAAACCTATTTCAATGGGTTCTTAACACTGATTTTGGAAAAAGTGACGAGCAAGTTTGGAAAGATTGAAGAGAATCTTTCTATTTCACGCAACAAGTTTCATGAGATGTATCACCAGTATGACCACCTGAAGTGGCTGATGAAATTTCAATCTGATCACTTAGCTAGTTATCAAGGTTCCCAAGTATCCATGTATAGTAAGAACAAATGGATTGATGAAAAGATGACTATGGAATTTCCTCATGCCCATCTACACATTTAATCGTAGAAATTTGGCATGTGAGTGGGGTGTCGAGAATGAGATCAACAAGGATTAATATTTAGAATAGTATTCTAGTGTTTGTGTTTACTGTAGTAATGGAGGTGTTATGTGTGGTGCTTAACATGTGGTTGATTGTGTATTAGCTTGATTGTGTTGGTTTTTTCAATTGTGTTTGTGCGTGATATTGTACTATTGTTTGAAAGATATTTAATGGAAGTTATGTTTATGCAAACACTTGTTGACCTCACTATTGGTTGAGGTTTCATTTTTCCTCTTTAGTAGCCTAAGGTCTAGCCATAGGACTTTCCTATTGACTATTTCTAGAAAACTAGAAAAGGAAACCTCACCATTAGAAGTTCTACACTCCTCTTTGCTCAACTTGAAGTTCCACATATTGTTCATAACCTCTAGCATTTAATAGGTAGGGTCAATATGGGGGAGCTCAAGGTGAGTTCCCATATGACTGCTTGCCTTTAGGGTTGAATTTGGGTGTTGTTCTAAGGCTAAGGCACTCACTTTCACTCACTTGCACTCACTTGTACTCATTATCACCCATACCCACTCGCAACCCTAAACCCAAAGTTGTTGACTTTGATCCCTTGATCCTTTGGGAGACTAAAGTAGATGGTCCCCAAAACCCACTGGCCCTAGGCTAGGGTTTAGCTAAGAGCTATACATAGAGGACCCAAAATGGGATTCCATTGGTCCGTATCTCATCTGTAGTGGTTAGCTTCCCAATTCTACAAAAAATATCCAACATAGCCTTTTACCCCCAAACCTACCCAAATCAACTAAACACCCCAAAACCCAAATTTGTTCAAAATCCTAAAATTCATCCAAAATACCCAAACTTGTTCAAAAGTCATTTCAAATCTTTTTAAAATACCCTAGCTACCCAAAACCAGCCAAAATTTCAAATTTACCAAAATACTCCCAAATTACCTTTAATGGCATTATTTTCCTGAAATTTACCTCAAATGTCCATCAAGTTGGTCATAAATTCCCACAATTTCAATCCTAAACTCAAATTCACCTTCCATGTCACCAATTTAACCCAAATACAAGCTCAATTGGCCTATGCTTTGATCCTAATTTTGATCTAGGTCAAACCCCCAATTTGGTTCCTATGGCCTAATTCCACCAAATAGAACCCCATGACCTACTCAATTGGCCTCAATTTGAATCCTAAACTCTTCATAACATTCCTACACATCAATATTGACCTTTAATTTTCCTTAGTGAGGCCTCAACTTTATTTCATTTCAACCCAAATCCAAAAATCCCCAAATTTGCCCCAAATTGGCTGTCTTCAAGTTCGACCAAATTGATTGCCCTAACCCCAAAATTGGCACCCAATTTATGTTAAAAAACTCTTCATTATGTTTGTATAGACCATTTTCAATAATTAATTTGGACTTAACCCTAGTGTAGCCAAGCTACGCCCAAGTCTAGCCCAACATACCCAAATTGACCAAAATTCCAAAATCCTTCAAATTGAACCCCCAATAGAACTCAAACTCAGTCAAATTGGCTCCACTGGAGATGGCCAGGAGGTGAGATTGAAACTCAGCCGACCAAATATAGATCTCCACTAGCTCTGCCGACCAGCCTAGTGGCCGAAAAACATCAAAACCAAGAGCCCCAAGCTCAAATTTAAACCCAAACTTACCCATCTGAGCTGGCCAATTCTAATTGGCTTTAGCTCTTCAAAACACTCCACCAAAGAAGTATTTTCCATCCCTTAATTGGCCCTAGCGGCCAGCCTAAGCCATTTTTATTTAAGCCTCACCTCCATGGATAAGTGAGGAGAGCTAAAAAGTTTCAAAGGAAACTCTGTCAAATTGCTTCTAGTGACTCTCTAGGACCCCCTCAGTTCAAGCCCACCATTTTGTCCCTCTGGTTCTCTCTATGAGAGTTCAATTTTGAGCTTAAACTTTCATTTAAAACTAGGTCATTTTTACCCATAGTTCTACACTGAATTAAACCTCAATTAATTGTGTACACACCATCCCCATAGTGTGAGGAGTTGATCCTCCACAAAAGCCCCGT
The DNA here is from genome assembly GCA_002079205.1 of Phalaenopsis hybrid cultivar. Classification (NCBI taxonomy): domain Eukaryota; kingdom Viridiplantae; phylum Streptophyta; class Magnoliopsida; order Asparagales; family Orchidaceae; genus Phalaenopsis; species Phalaenopsis hybrid cultivar. The sequence goes on along the minus strand of JXCR01104531.1, from coordinate 22,222 downwards.
CTCAAACAACCTCAAGTATAGACTTCAATCAACACTTGAATTCGAGCTTGGTTGATATCATACCTAGACCATTCATAAGGCTTGGGACTTCATCTGGAGGTTCGTTGGGACCAATCAAAGATACCAAAACCATCTGATTGAGTCCTCCCCTCTTAGGCAAAGTTATTGAACTCCAACCCTAAACTGAGCTTGTTTCGACTCTCCATACATATTTATATTATTTCATACTATATAATCAGTATAGACATGTTCATCTTAAGAAGATGAAGTTTTAGGAAAAAACCCCATGCAATTTGATTGAGTCTAGGTCAAGATCTTTAGGTTTTAGTGTGAACGGCTCACGGGTTAGATCACTTGGGGATGATAACGGAGAGCCGTCCGATCTCATGTGTATCTAATGGATGAAGGAATGGATGGAGGAGATCAAGCTGGACAGATCCATGGGGCATGAAGCGCGGTCCGCGTGGCTGGCAGCTTCAAATGCCGGAGCGATGCATGGAGCCTTCGAAGCTGCCTGATTCCAGTCAGCGCTGCATGGATAAGTAGAAAAATAGGGATTTTTGAATTATTTTAAATGCCTAAACTTCAAAAATCCATATCTATTTGTGTAAATAACATAAAAATAAAAGAAAAATACTCACTTACTCAATGAATAGAGGAGAATAATGTGGAATAAAAATAAAAATTATTTTTTACTCCCTATTTTTTAATTAATGAATTACCCTTTGTGGTATTTTAATTCTCCATGACTTAAAACATTTCACCATGACTTGGAATTTTAAGGGTTTATTCCTCATGATTGAGGCCATGTTTTCTGTTTTTACCAAGATCAGACAGTATTTATATGCTTCTAACCGTAATTTTCAAGCTAAAGTGACGATTTTGGCTTATTTTAATTATATAAATCAAAATATCACTTGGAAAATTATGAGAACAATTTTAGTAGATTTCCTGTGGTCAGTGACATCTAGGAAAAATATTTTGATGCTTTGAGTCATGTTATGAATTTTTATATTTAATTAAATAAAATTCCCTTTTGTTAATTTTTGTAAATTAAATACATATAAAAAAATAACAAAATCAACTCCACTTTGTTCAAAAAAATCATGTCTACCACTGTAAAAATACCAAAATTATTTGACTTAGTCTGGACATTAAAATGGATTTCTTAAGGAAACTTTTCTTTTTGTATAAAAATAATTATATTAAATTAGATATGTTTAGAAAATTATGAAAACTAATTTTTTGAGTTTTTTGTGATTAGGGGCATTTTATAAAAATAAAATCCATTTTTGTGAAAATACTTCATTTTTCAAAATTATATTGAATTAAAAAAAATTAAAATAATCAAAATTTTCAAAAATACAAAAAGTGGTTCAAAATGAGTGAGAATGTCCCGTGATCACTTAAAATTCATTAGGACATTTTTCCTAATTTTTTTATGTTAAAAATGAATTTTAAAGGCTTAAAAGTGAAGTTTTCATATTTTCTCACTAAAATAATTATATTAAAAAAAATTAAAAGTCACAATAATACAAAATTTTATTTTCTGAGTTTTCTGAACTTAGAGGAGTCAAATAAAAATATAAAAATAATTTTTGTAATTAAAATACTTTTTTTTAAATAAATCATGAAAATTAATCTAAAATTAAATAATAAAAGTAGAATTTTGATTCAAAAATTCATGAAATTTTGTCTAAGTGTTTCTCCAACCATAGGAAATCTCTAATTATTTTTTTCATAAATATAAATTTTGTTTTGGATAATTAAATAAATTAACTTTTGAAAATCCTATTTTCTAAATTTAAATAATTATCTAAATTAAATCAAATTTTGAGAGGTTCACATATCCTCCTCACACATTTTAATTGCCTCATGGGTATAACACTTTAAATCCTCATAGTCATTTGAGTTGTGTTTAAAGAGTCATGCGGTGAAGTCCCCTGAAGGCAAGGTAGTCATATTGGACTTTGGCACCTTAATCAAAAATTAGGGTTAACTAAGGATAAATGGGTAACTTTGATCCTAATAAACATGTTTGGATGATTGAAATACAATGGGATTACAAGGTATAAACTCACCCACCACCTTTGCACAACATCAAAAGATAATAATCTCCCCTAATCTTCATGCTTAGAAGTCAACAAATATCAAAAGTTTCTTGAGTGAGAGGCTTAAGCTAAAAGGATGATAATTTACTTTACTTAAGCCTTAAATTTGTGATAATGTGATCTTTAAATGAGAATACACATCACTTAAACTAAAATCTTAACTTTAACCAAATTCCCAGTATGATTGCTAAGGGCTTGGTCATGAACTAGACTCAATATCTAAGCTCAATCGATTTGATTTAGAAGATAATTTGGTCGATAATCAATATCTTTAAACACTCTTAATCCAACTTTTCTTGTGGACACCACAATCGTAAATACCTCAAACTTTCCTTAGGGGTACTCACTCATGTAACTCTTACATGAAACATTAATTGATTAATCAAGTACACTACCCTGGGGATAATTAAATTGTTAAGCTTCACTGAGCAACGGTGTAGTCACACTTCAACTTCGGATGATTGATGGAACAATATGATAAGTTCAAAATGAACTCAAAATAATTCAAGAGAGCCTTAAAGTAGTTCAGAGTTATATCCAGAGCACTTTGGAATCTTTTGGATGTTTTGAAGGATAAATTGAACTTGTCGTATTTTATCCTAAAATCATCAACTAGGATCTTTTGAGATTCAACTAAATCATAACTTGGGATTTTATAGCTAAAAATTCATCTACTCATGCAATTTAAATTCTTTGCAACATTATATACATAACTTGTAAGTATTGACCTTTCAGGAGGTGGAAATGAGAAGACTCGCCAGGTACGCTTTCAAAGTTTATAGTCTCGTTTTCTCTTTTACTTTCCATACTCAACTTTCATTCTTACAAACTTGCATGTTAAATAATGATGTTACCTTGTATGAAAACTAAAACTGCTTGGATCACCGTAAAACCAAAACCAAATTAAAATAAACCAAGATAAAAGTCACTGCCACAACATTCAAAATATAAGACAGCTCAAAATTTAATCACAAACATCACAAAAACCAAAATTGCAACTAAATTAAGGCGTCTCTATTGGATGATCAAGAATCCCTAGGAGGAGGTAACCTATGGTTACTAACGAGGCTTCCTACGGTTTAAATGAAAGTATGGAACTCATTAAGTTGAGTTTAGTAAATTTATTTGGACTAAGTAAATCCAACAAAAAATAGTGGTACATAAACGAGGGAACTGTAGGATCCTAACCGGTGTCACTCTAATAAACTTTAACATGACCCATAATATTTAAAGAACTACAACCATAGGGCCATCTTATTGGACACCATAACTTGACACACTAGAAAACTAAAACTCTTCACGGCAAGGAGCTTGGAGCTAGCACCGTGGGCAACACGACCATCTTCAACAGAAAAACATGTCTTCCCTGACTAAACCAATTTCCTACCTTAGAATTAAGCAATCAAGCCATAGGATTTCAAGGATGTCTTCTTATGCAACATAAATTTTCACCTCATCTTTAGGCCTTTGTATAGCTCTGCTGTACAATTTAAGCTCTAACTTGTCTTAGGAATCCGAGGTTGTCGTCCGTCACGACATAAACCCTCACATCTTTTATGCTATTTGTGTGATCATTTTACACAAATGTAAGCCCTAATTAATAAAATTAGCAGGAAGAAACATTCAAATAATTTCTCCTCAAAACTAAACAAAAAAATAGGATAGATTAGGAAGTCACCAAGGTTCTCTTTCGAATCCATGACCTCCCCCAGTTCTGCCTCCTTTGGACTCTACAAAAAATGCTCCGAATTTGAACTATTCTCTTTCACACCTCTTTGTCCGATTTCGTTGAAAAGTCATATCCTTTTGACCTTTTTGAAGATAATATTTTCCTGATTTTTATCGAAAGTTTTCTTAAATGAATTCTGTCATTTAAGATGTAATTAACTATAGAAGCTTGCCCTTATAGGAAGCTTGTCCGAACCCAGCTTATTATAAACCTTATTTAATTCTTCATATTAGATAGCAGAACTTTTCGGCAAATAAATGGTTTTGCAGACCAAACGAATGCCATATATTTCTTAGTTTATTTGATTGAGCCTCATTCTCAAGTCTTGAGGTATAGTGCTCTTTCATTTAAACTATGGAAAATATGGGGTCAGTTTGATTTCATATTTTTCTAATCTATATATACATATGTAAATTAAACATCCTTCCAAAGTGGGCGATGGGATTTTGTTTCCGATGGCCAACAACTACTAATGGGCAACTCCCCTAACCAAAAATAGTGTCGATAACTTCTGGAGACTCTACTGGGGACTAGCTTTTCTCTTCATTTAAATCAAGAAATATTATCTTCATACATCGGTAATTTGTTCATGTCCCTCATGAACCAAATTATATTTCTTCCATTGGCATGCTTTACCCATTTCTATCTTGGGAAAGTACAATCAACTCTTTTGGACTTTAGGACCATCTGTTCAATCACCTTTGAACAGAGAGGTTCAGGAGGCCATTAAGGAATTTTTAATCTTCATGTGAGGTCAGACCCCAATAGCTGTGTTGGTGGACTAGTTCCACCTAGGCATTGTGCATTGTTAAGTTGGTCCCGCACTGGGTCCTAAACAGTTCACGACTCCTTTTCGACTTTGATATGCTATTTTGCAAATTAAATCAAATTATATCATGTTGCGCGCGCTTTTAAAATTTCCTTATATTAACTAAATTTTTCTACTTTTAAACTAATTTTACTAAAATTTTAAAACCCCCCATAAACTAAATAAAAAAAGCCTTACACGGTCTACAGATCGATCTCCGTTAAATTTTATTGCTTACACTAAGATTACAAGGTTTTGGCTAAATAGCTAACCCAAGAGCTTTCTGTGTTGAAGGTACTGCAATGGCGTGCCCAACGCTAACTATTTTCTGCAACCTACCGAAAAGCCTCAACCCCCGCAAAGTCGTTCCCACCATCAAATCTGGAACCAGATTTGAAGATCTCGAAGTCATCCTCGAGAAAGCCCCGTTTGTTATAATGAAAGTCGCCACTCAAGAAGTTCACTAGCCATCTACTGAATTTAACCTAAAATGCCTTCAGGACTTCCCTTCTTCTAAGAGGGTCAAGACTACTGCCGCCACGACAATCACCAAGCCTACTATTCCTGCTGCTGCTAAGGGAAAAGAAGTTATGATCGTTAATAATCCGACTGAGGGATTGGCTGTCTCATCATTAATATTTGAAATCAGATCCATTTCAAAGACTACACCACTAACTCAAACCGAAAGGAGAAGCCATAATAGGAGGGTTCAGAGTGCTACTAAAGCCCAGTCTTCTTAAGGAGATGCCTATTGAGGAAGTTTCTCATCAGAATGAGCCAAGATTACTAGAAATATATTCCTTCCTGTGAGGAAGTAGATTCCATCGTTTAATGGGTACCAATGTGTATGAGAGTATCCAGAAAATTTCCGCTACTTTACTATCACTTCATAGAAATGGTGAGGAGAGAAAGAAGTCCACTCCTATCACCTGAGTTAGTTCAGTTTTCAAGAGGCTAGCTGCCAAGGAAGGTTGCTCAATTAGTGAACTACTCAACTGAGTGGACATGCAATATCCCCTCGCATAAAGAAAGAAATCTTAAAGGACGTCAGATCTACTAGATGATCTCAAAAATCAACTGAAGCTTTGCCTACTCACATTCCCGTCTGGTTCCACTTAGGAAGGAGAGTTTATACTGCCATAGTTACCACCGGTTCTACCATCACCAGGACCACAGGTCGTCGACCATCCAAGTCACAACTGGGTCCAAGAATTCTATCGATCACACATTACAAGGATGTTCTTAAAGTTTCAAAGGAAAAGATGAAGAAATTACCCATTAGTGTAGTTAGTCTGCACCATGGGGAGCATACTTCTCTTAGACATATCGATGTTCTACTGAGACACTTTATCTCAAGACATCACCGATAACCAAGGTCATTGTACTAATATAGTCCAGTGAGCCCGTAGGACAAGATCATAGAATGAAGCTAGGGTCCAAAGTATCTGACATTGTCGCAGTAATTGCCAGCAAGATGGAAGAATAAGAGGAGGAGGTCCAGCGGGGTCCTCCAGATCTTAAGGCAATTCAAGAATCAATAATTGAAGTAAAAGTTGAAAGCTCAGGGTTGAGATTCAGAGTTGTTTCGAAAACATGGAGTCTCCATTGATGATGATGAAGACTTTGATTTAAATGATTACCTCGAAGAAGATTTCATGGATGTCCATGTCATTGAAACTAGAGTTGTTACCTCTGTGCGTGAGGCTCAACCTCTTGTCAAAGAGAACGTTGTAGATGAGCTACGTAGCACTATCCTCCTAAGGGATATGCAAGTCAGACAATTGGAGAAAAGGATAGAAGAGATTTCTGCAGCCATGATCGTCATGGCCACAACTCAATGACGATCTCAACCCCCAAAGTTAGCCTCTCCAGAGGTTGGCCAACCAAAAATTATACATATTATAGATGAAAGAAGAGAAGTCACCTAAAAAATAGAGATGAGCAACCAAAGAAGGATCCTCCATCGAGCACCAAGCCAGAGAAAAATTTAGGCAAATGGTCGAGCAAGTTTGAGAGGCCTTAACCCAATCTAAGGGTGGTGCATTGGTTAACCTAAGCTGGAGAAAATTTTGATTTTGTACCCTTCCCCAAGGGTTTCGTGTCCCCTTACTTTAAGATATTTCATGGAACTAAAAATTCCAAATAACACATGGCACATTTTTGAGCCAATTGTGGCAACACAAGAAGAAATGAAGCCTTACGCTTTCAACAGTTTGTCAGCAGCCTGTCAGGGTTTCCTTTTGACTGGTATGCTGATTTGCCCAATGAATAAGTTAAGACATTTATCGAGTTGGAAAAGTTATTTGTGATGAGATTTGCGGAGTGCAACACCATGTTTCTATAGAAGAGCACATAATGGAAAAGCAAGAGCCTAATGAAACGTTGGTAGATTACATCTTGAGGTGGAGAAACCTTAGCATGAAGTGTGAACCTCAGCTACAGGAACATCACACAATTGAGATTTTACTCAAAAGCATTCATGGGTCAGTAGCTTTCATGCTTAAAGGACTCACCATCAAATCCTTTGAGAAGCTACTTGGCAAAGCCAACAACCTTCAAGAAGAAACAAAACATATGGATTCTCATGATAAATCCAAGACAGCCATAGTGTTTGAAAAGAATTCAGGAACAGTAGAGAATGTTGGAAAATTGAAACAACCAACAAAGATATATGAAGAAGATCCTCATCAATCTTCATAACAGCATGCTCAAAAACATAATAGCCAATCCAACTAGCGACCGCCTCAAAAAAGGGTCATCTCAAATAGAGAATAAGAGATTATCTTTGGCAGAGCAGCAGAAAGTGGTGTATTCTTTCAAAGATGAAGCAATATGGAAGATGTTCAGAAGTCTGATGAAGAAACCTGAGTTTAGACTACCAGATCCAAAGAAACTTGAAGAGGTCGATAAGAAGGATGAACCAAATTATTGTCCATATCATAGACTGCTTGGACACACTATAAAAGAATGTTTTATTTTCAAGGTTCGGCTTAAGAAGAACCTTAAAGAAGGGAATGTAATGATCCCAAAAGAATATTTAAAAGAACCTGAAAAGGGTTCCATAAATATGATTTCGGTTGGGCCAATCGCTTTGATTGATCCATATAATGGAAAAAAATGGATGGAGTACACTCTGGAGCAAATCGTCTAAGAAAATATTGAACAAGATCGAGTCCGCCCCCTTTCAGTGTTTTTAGTCAGCCAAACCCAATATGAACATTTCATCAGGAGATTTGTCTTTGCCAAAGATAAAGAAGAAGAAGAACACTACCATGAAGATTGATAGCACAGGGGGTAGGATAGGGGCTGCCTCTACTAGATTGGTTGTCTCAGATTCGGGGAAGAAAATCCCCGAACCCCTGACTTTTTATGATTATCTTTTTACCCCTCTCGTGTCCTATGAATATAAGATCATGATTTTAACTACGTTTTAACTATTTCTGGAGATAACATAACTAATTTTGACCAATCTAGCCTTGATCTCAATTCCTAAAATGACCCTCAAATCTTACTTGAGTTCGATGAACTCGCTAATAAGATCGAAGAAGACATCAATGATACCGCTTACGACAGCACCAAGAGTAAGGAACAAATTCTTGAGCACCACGGTGCATCACTTGCCATCAACTTAGATGTTTTAGATAAAGAAGAAACCCCAAAATATTTGACAATGATATCTCAAGAAGAAGAAATTATAGAGGTGAACTTATGAAGTGGTGAGTATTACCCCTAAGAAAAGCTCCAATAGATAAAGGAAAACAAATATATACTCGAGAAGAACTACCTCCACCTCCACTAGTGGAAGAACCACATAACCAACAAAAAATTAGAGGACCATACAAAGTGGATTATTGTTACACCTATAATATATAGTGCTTTTAGACACATTTTAATACCTATTTTTGAGGTATTATGCTTTAATGGAAGGTATTTTTGTATTTTTTTTTCAGATATAAATAAAAAGGTGAAAATTGCTTAAAGGAGTGAAAAAGTATCAAATTTTGAGCAAAAAGGTGAAAAATGTGCAAATTGGCACCTAAGCGCTAGATCCGGCGCTTACGCACTGGTTAAACAAAGAAGGCCGTGCCTAAGCGCCAGAGGTCCCACGCTCTGGCCCACGCTTATGTGCCAGTGGCAGTTACTAGACGAGTAAAGTAGATTTTTGCAAATTTTAAAGATTTTTTTTAGGAATCCATTGGCTTAATAGGTGGTTATAACCACCATGGACCAAAATTATCACAAAAGGATGCATCTCTTCGGAAAAGACATCAAATTGGGACACATTTTGAAAAGTGAGAGCTAGTATCAAGCGAACTCTACAGTGAGAGCTAGTATCCTCCCTACCTAGTTGGTCTTCAGAACTATTCAAAATTTAAATTAGCCATGTTTTTTATAGCAACTCTAGTAAGGTTAAATAATATTATTGCTCATATTTGACACAACACAATTTGCATACTTCCACAATTGAATTCCTATACTTATTATTGATTCATGATAAGAAGAAAGATATTTTTCTTATTAAGTGCTTTTCATCTACAAAACACTAGTTTTCTTTTTATGTTGTTACTATTTTGTCAAAATATCAAATATACAAAAAATATTTAAATTTTTATTACTGCAAAATATATTCAATATAAGTAATTATCTTTTTAAAAGAAGAAAATTTTATAAAAGTGCATATTGTATAAGTTACTTGTGTGTTTGATAATCAAGGCTTAATCAAAAAGTCCTATATTTGTTGATAACGATACGTTTACTTGTTTAGTATCCCAATATTTATAAATTAAATGTTAAATTCTTATTTTTCTTTAGGATCATGTTTTTGGTTTTGTTGCAAAGTAAGGAAATATAAGAGAAATATAATCTAAATTATTGTTATACTTTGCATACTCGCAATATCAAGAGGGATCAAGTTTTTGGCATCGTTACCGAAGAATTAAAACCAAAGTTTCAATTTTTAAAAAGTCTTATTTAAACTTCAAGTTATCTTATCTTTTTTTATTTTATTATTTGTTAGTGTATGCGTAGTTTAGGTTCTAAAGGACTAGTGCCCTATGATTTTGAATTAGAATGAACTATTAGAAAAATCAGAAAAACAAAAAAAATTATAAATTTTGAAAAATCAAAAAAAATTATAGAAATGACAGACCAAAATAATCAAAATACTGAAATTCGTCAAGAGTTTAGACCTCTAAGAGATTATGCCAACCCTACTATGGATGTACTTCATTGTAGTATTCAAAAACCTAATATAGTGACTAATTCATTTGAGCTTAAACCTACTATTATCCAAATGGTGTCAAATAATCAGTTTGGGGGATCACCAACTGAAGATCCAAATTTACATCTTACCAATTTTTTAGAATTGCGCTACATCTAAATATGATGGTGTATAAGATGATTCCATAAGACTTAGGCTATTTCTTTTTTCTCTGAGGGATAAAGCTAAGATATGGTTGAATTTGTTAGCACCTGGATCTATCAGAACTTGGGGTGATTTAGCACAATAATTCCTTGCTAAAGATTTTCCACCATAAAAAACTCCGAAGCATAGAAATGATATTACATCTTTTAATCAGTTTGAAAGGGGTATTTATGAAGCATGGGAAAGATTTAAAGAACTCTTAAGAAAGTGTCCACACCATGCTATACTTAGAAATGATAGTACATCTTTTAATCAGTTTGAAGGGGAATCTATTTATGAAGCATGGGAAAAGATTTAAAGAACTCTTAAGAAAGTGTCCACACCATGCTATACCAGATTGGTTAATAATTCAATTTTTTTATAATTGATTAGTTGGATCTCTTAGATTAATTATCGATGTTGTTGCTGGTGGTTCATCGATGTCAAAATCATTTCATGACGCCAATTTAATTGAATAAATGGCTACTAATAATTTTCAATGGCCTTCTGAGAGGGTAAATCTTAAGAAAGAGCCAACATTCATGAATCTGATGCATTTACCATGTAGCAAATCAAGTTGCTGCAATTTCAAGGAAGTTAGACCAATTTAGAATGAATTTTTCTAAACCAATTTCCTTGATTGCAGGGAATTCATTAGACCAAATGGTAGATTCTAAAGTATCATTAGAAACTTTAAATGTCATAAATAATAAGCAAAATAACCCATATTCTAATTATTATAACCCAGGTTGGAAGAACCATCCCAACTTTAACTGGAATAACAATTTAGGTGGTAATAATCAGCGATAGGGGAACAACCAAGGAAACCCATTGAGAAATTAGAACAACTAAGGGAATAATAATTATAGATCTACTTATCCTCCAGGTTTCAATAATAATACATAGTTTAAGGAGAAGAAGTTGTCTATAGAAGAAGTGGGGTTACAAATAGGAAATCAATTATAAAGTCAAGGAGCTACAATTAGAAATATTGAGAATCAACTTAGGCAAATAGTAAATTCATTAAGTAATATATTCTAAGGAACACTTCGTAGAAATACTGAATCAGATCTAAAAGGCCAGAATAAATAACAAGTAAAAGCCATTCAACTTAGAAGCATAAGAGAGTTGGAAGGTCGAATTCAGAAAGAAATTGAAGTAGAGAGAGAAGAAATTGAAGAATGAAAAGAGGACACTCCAAAAGATTCTGAGAGAACTATTTCTCCACTAAAAATTGACTTAAAAGAACCACCACCTCTATTTCCTCACAGACTTTGTCAGCAAAAGTTGGATAAGCAATTTTCAAAATTTCTGGAAATATTTAAGAAGCTTACAATTAATACTCAATTTGCTGAAGCCTTAGAACAAATGTCGAGCTATGTAAATTTTATGAAGGATATTCTCAACAGAAAAAAAAAATTTGAAGATAATGAGACTATTGCACTTAGTTAGGAGTGCAGTGCGATAATTAAGAAAAGCTTCCTGAAAAGCTTAAAGATCCTGGTAGCTTTACAATTCCATGTCCAATAGGAGACTAATTTTATGGGAAAGCTTTATGTGATTTAGGTGCAAGCATTAACCTTATGCCATTATCAATACTTAATAGATTGGTATTAGGAGAAATAACCCCTACTACTATAACTCTGCGTTAGTTGATCATTTGATAACATACCCTAAAGGAGTTATAGAAGATGTCCTAGTGAAACTGTATCAATTTATCTTTCCTATTGATTTCATTGTGCTAGATACGGTGGAAGATAAAGAGATACCTAACACTTTGGGGAGAACATTCCTAGCCATAGGAAGAATAATGTTAAATGTGCAAAACGGAAATTAACAAAGTGCGTCAATGATTAAATTGTTACTTTTAACATTTCAAGATCAATGAAATATCCTGTAAAAGGTAAAGATGATGAATGTTTTAGAATGGATGTTATAAGATATCTAAGTGAATACCATTTCAAGACTACTTATGAAGAAAAATTTAAAGAAAAATATTTGGAACACGAGGAAAAAGAGGAATTAAATCAATGTGAAGATCATTTTAAGGAAAATTTAAACTATGTTCAAGAAAGTTTTGAAGTTTTGGACACGATAGACAAAGATAAATCATTTTTTTCATTTATTGAAAAACTTCCAGAACTAGAGTTGAACTTACTTTGTGATCATTTAAAATATGCCTTTTAGGAGATTCCTCTACTTTACTTATATTAATTTCCTTAGAATTAATAATGGAAGAAGAAGAAACGTTGATGAAAATTCTGAAAATTTTGAAGAAAGTCATTGGATGGAAAATTGTTGATATTAAAGGAATCAGTCCTTCAAATTGTATGCATAGAATTCATATGGAAGAGAATTGCAAACCCAAGGCTAATCCGCAAAGGAGACTGAATCCTATTATGAAAGAAGTTGTAAAGAAAGAAATTTTAAAGTGGTTATATGCTGGAATAATCTACTCTATTTCAGATAGTGCATGGGTTAGTCCATTTCTTTGCGTTCCTAAGAAAGGAGGAGTAAATATAATTGTACATGAACATAATGAGTTAATACCTACTAGACAAGTTACAGGGTATACTGGTTATCACCAAATTCAAATATCTCATGAGGATCAAGAGAAAACTACGTTTACCAGTCCTTATGGTACTTTTGTTTTTATGAATGCCCTTTGGTTTATGTAATGCCCCTGCTACATTTCAAAGATGTATGATGGCAATTTTTGTTATTTAATTGAAAAAGGGATTGAAGTCTTTATGGACGACTTTTCAGTGTTTGGAACTTCCTTTGACTCATGTCTAGAACATTTACCTAAATTTCTTAAGAACTCTGAAGAAACAAATTTAGTCCTTAATTGGGGAAAATGCTAATTTATGTTAGTAGGAGGAATTGTATTAGGTCATCAAATATCATCAAATGGTATGGAAGTAGATCCTGCTAAAATTCAAGTGATCTCTAATTTACCTTATCCAACATATGTAAGAGAAATTAAGAGTATTTTAGGACATGCCGGATTCTACAGATGGTATATTTAAAGACTTTTCAAAGATTGCTAAGCCTTTATGCCATTTACAGGAGAAAGACAAAATTTTCAAATTTTATGAGGAATGCCTAAAAGCTTTTAAGTTATTAAAAGAAAAATTAATCAATGCACCACTTATGGTTTCACGAAACTGGGAAAGACCTTTTGAACTGATATGTGATGGTAGTGATTATGATATTGAAGTTGTTTTAGGGTAAAGATATGATTAATTTTTCAAAGTTATTTACTATGTTAGTAAAACTCTTAATGAAACTCAAATTAATTATACAACAACTGAAAAAGAGTTATTAGCAATAGTATATGCTTTTGATAAATTTAGATCATATTTAATTTGAACTTATTATATAGTGCATGCAGATCATTTTGCTATTAAATATTTAATAAAAAAGAAGGATGTTAAACCTAGACTTATAAGATGTATTCTTCTTTTACAAGAATTTGATTTTGCAATAGTAGATCAGAAGGGGATTGAAAATCAATTTACTGATCATTAATCCAGGCTTAAATTAGAAAAACCACTCTGTTTTGAAAATGAAATTAATGAACGTTTTCCAAATGAAAAATTGTTCACTATTAATGAGTGGCGTGTTTCGTGGTATGCCAAAATTGTGAACTTTATTGTTAGTGATATTATACATTATGGAATGACATACCAATAAAAAAGGAAATTTATTTCTGAAGCTAAGACTTTTTCCTTGGGATGACCAATTTTTATATAAACAAGAAAAGGATCTAATTATTCGAAGATGTGTACCATTAGAAGAAACTTATGAGATTATCCAAAAAGTCATAATTTTGATTTTTGGAGACATTTTGGTGTTGATAAAACAGCATACAAAATTTTACAATTTGGATTTTATGGACCTACATTTTGAGAGATTTTAATGCTTATATCAAAACATGTGATAGATGTCAAAGAGTACGTAATAGTTTCAGAAGAAATGAGATGCCCCTCAATTATATGCTAGAAGTTGAAATGTTTGATGTTTGGGGATAAGATTTTATGGGACCATTTATATCATCTTTCAGAAATTTATATATATTTTTAGTAGTGGACTATGTATCCAAATGTATAGAAGCTGTTGCTTTACCTTAATGTGATGCTCAAAGTGTTGCAAAATTTTTGAAAAAGAATATATTTTGTAGATTTGGGATGCCAAGTGTTATCATTACTGATGGGGAAGTCATCTCAGAAATGCCATAATGGTGATGTTATTAAGGAAATATCATATAAATCATAGGATTGCTATTACTTATCATTTTCAAACAAGTGGTTTGGCTGAATTATCCAATTAGGAAATTAAAAGAATTGTCAAAAAATCTGTTAATTTAACAAAAAAGGATTGGTCAGTCAAACTTGACTGCTTTGTTGGATTATAGGACTGTTAGAACTCCTATAGGAATGTCCCCATATTGGCTAATATTTGGAAAAGCTTATCACTTACCAATTTAACTTGAGCATAAAGCATATTGGGCAATTAAAGAGTTCAATTATAATTTGAAAGATGCCGGTGAGAAAACATTATTATAATTAAATGAGCTTGAAGTGATAAGGAATGAATCTTATGAAACTGCCAAAATTTATAAATAAAAGATGAAAATGTGGCATGATCGAAAGATCTTACAAGAAATTTTCAACCAGGGTAACAAGTTTTACTATATTGTAATGAAAGTTTATCCTTAGGGAGCTGTGGATATTAAAGATCGTAAATCTGTGAAAAGCTTTAAAGTGAGTGGACATAGACTAAAACCTTATTTTATAAGGGGTCAGCATAAGTTTAATGATGGAATGATGTTGGGTCAACCAGAGTAAGCACTAGTTATGTCGGGCTGACGACGCAAAACCAAGCGCTTTCTAGGAGGCAACCCATAAGTATCAGTGTGTTTTTATTTTTATTGATGTTTTATGAGTGATTAAGAAGATTGAGGTAGTATTTTTGAGACTATTATGTGTTAGTATTGATTTTAAGACTTAAATTAGTCATGTTAAAATGAGAATTTGGTCCTTTAAGTTGACTTGTGCAAAAATGTGCACTAGCGCTTAAGCGCCAAATCCGAAGCTTAAGCACGATAGTTTAAAAACATGTGCAAAACTAGTATTCTAGAAGAAAAAACTACCTAAAAGTTGCAAAAAAGTGTCTTGGCAGTTTCTAAACGTGTCTAGGAGTTATTGGAAGAATTTAGGGCTATAAATAGAATGGTTTAATAAAAGAATTTCACCCTAGATCATTTCTAGCCCTAAAGCCTAAAAGAGAGAGAGAGATTTTAAGAGGATGTCTTCATGCGAGATGGATTTGAAGGAGTAGAACATAAGGAAGAAATTCATTAGTCAAAGTGCACAAGAGATATATAACGGTTTCTTAGCCGGTAGTATTGAAGGGATATGACAGAAAATCAACAAAATTGAAAATACCATGTCTGTACTGGAGACTAAGGTATTAGAGATTCATGCACATCTTGAGCATATTGGATGGCAATTAAGAATGCAATTTGGCCACACTAGTTATATAGAGGAAGCGCATAAGGAGATGTTTCTTAAGCAAAATTGGATTGAAGAAGATTGCATCAGAGCACGTCAACATCGTCCGTTTTGTCAACTTTATATTCTTGTTTCCCTAGGAGAGACTAATGAAAGAATTGAATTTGCTCTTTTTAATGAAGAATGGAATTAAGTTCTATGTATGTTTATTTTGTGACTAAAGTTATTGTCTTTAAGAATTTTTAGTGTTTAAGGCATGTGTTAGTGTTTATGTTACTTTTGTGTCAAATTGTGAATGTGTGTTAAGTGTTTTGTACTGAGGAAAGTTTTCTCATCCGAGACTATTTGGAGTGAGAATTAAGTGTCAATAGTATTTGTACTTGATTGTGAATTAATATAAGTTTGTTTGTGTGAAAATTTTGTGTTGTTTTAGCCTCAAATTGCAATAGTTATTAAGGAGAATTTTAAGAGATAGGGTAGTTATAGCAATTTGAAAATAGTTAATTAAGGGCTTTGAGACTATTTAGGGGTGCTTTACTTAGGCAATAGTTCATTTTACTTAAATTTGAAGATTTAAAAAATAATGCACTGGCGCTTAAGCACCACATATCATGCTTAAGCGAGAGCTAATCTGAGAAGCAAGCGCCTAAGCGTCACTTACCCGCGCTTAAGAGCTGGTTCATGAAAACTGGTTTGTAAACGATTAAAAGTGATATTTTTGTCCAAAAACACCATTTTTAACACCTCCCGTCATCTTCTACCTCTCAAAATCACAATTTTAAAGGCTAGGGAACACCACTAAGTGGATATTTCTTGGTGGAATCAAGAAAAATTTGCTAGATTCCAATTTCTTAAGGTAAGAGCTTTACTTATATGCAAAAATTTTGAATTTTTACCATGTATTTTGAGAATATTTGGAGAAATTTGAAAATTCACTTTTAATGGTAAAAAATGAGAAAAAATCTATGGAAATTGCTAAGGAAATTTAGTTTGTGCTTTTGGAAGTTTAGTTTAGTGATTTAGACTTCATTTTTGAAGTTAATTTTAGAATTTATAAAATATGTAGAATGGCACCAAGAATGAAGAGGAGTAAAGGAAAAAGCCTGTTTGATTTGAAAAAAATTTTTAGTTTGAAGGCTCAACATCGATACAATGACGCTCTATAGTCACGAAAATTGATTCAGGAGCTATGTTGTAGAAATCCGGGTGGGACGTGGAATATTTAATTGTTCGCTGACTCTGGGAACAATTCTGTTGTTTCTCTACTGTTGCAGTGATTTTTGTTGTGAGGGAGTTCTATTCAAATCTCTTTAAAGCTGAAGATAATCGATTTATGGTTCGTGGAAAGTTGGTACATTTTTTGATAGAGGTAATCAACTTGGTTTACCATTTACCATCCGATACTTTATGTTTTTATGCAAATTATTGTCCTACTGAAGTAGAGTTAGATGAGATTATTTAATACTTGACTATTGGGAGAGGACTTTGGAAGATCACAAATGAGAGGAAAGTAAATTTCTCAACTTCAAAATTATGTGCACCATCAAAGGCCTAGCACTATTTCATTTCTACTCNGACTCACCATACATTCGAGTGAAAGAGATAAAGTCATTCATAATCTTGATAGATTTAGAAGATGAAAACATTTATAGGAATCTTTGGGCCAATTCACTCTAAGTGGTTATAGATCAAGTGTATAATTAGCTTCAAAATATCTTAGCCTTGTTCATAAGAGAAAATGGAAATAACCTAATTCTAAAAGCATTGCTGAAGAAATCATTATATTTAAAAGTCAAACACAACTCCAAGAAACTAGCTAAATGTAAGTTTGGGTATATGACCAAAGGAAAATATATTGAGATTTTCATACCTATTTTATATTGTTTTTGATGATATTACACTTTAAAGAAAGGTATTTTTGATGTTTTGTTGCAGGAATCATGAATTAGGGTCATTGGAGAAAAAAGATGCAAAAAGGAGTAAATTTAGAGCAAAAAGAACCAAAATGTGAAGATTTGAACTAGGGCGCCGACGGCAAGCCCAACAGCGTCAACGGCGAGAATTTCCCAAGACTCCATAACTAATTCACTTAGAAGGTCCGCCGACGGCGCCCTCGAGGCCGCCGACGGTAAGCTCGGTGGTTATATCCAATTAGGCGTTGGATGAGGACGAATTTTGGAGGGGTGCTTAGGCAACTCTTAGGAAAGCTCATCCATAACTTTAAAAGAAGATTTTGGCCAAAAATTGAGAAAACTCTAGAGGTGCTAGAGAGGGGGAGACTCAAAATTGAAGTGTGAAACAAGTGTAGAGAGTCTAAATTGTGAGGAATTCTTCGAGAGATTGTAAGAGTGGAGGGAAAGTGAGAAATTTCTTCCTCCTTGGCGCTTTGAAGAGGAATTCTGTGTGCTATAAAGAAAGGAAGAGATTCAGAGGAAC
>JXCR01104528.1:1152-11726 GCA_002079205.1 Phalaenopsis hybrid cultivar | reverse complement strand
GTCATGTGTATTTTCATTTAAAGATCACATTATCACCAATTTTGGGCTTAAGTAAATTAAATTACCATCCTTCTAGCTTAAGCCTCTCACTCAAGAAACTTTTGATATTTGTCGACTTCTAACTCATGAAGATTAGGGGAGATTATTATCTATTGATGTTGTGCAAATGTGGTGGGTGAGTTTCTACCTTATAATCTCATTGTATTTCAATCATTCAAACATGTTTATTAGGATCAAAGTTACTCATTTATCCCTGGTTAACTCTAAATTTTGATTAAGACGCCAAAGTCCAAAATGACTATCTTGCCTTTGGGGGACTTCACCTCATATCTCTTTAAACACAACTCAAATGACTTTGAGGATTTAAAATGTTATACCCATGAGGTAATTAAAATGTTAGAGGAGGATATGTGGACCTCTCAAAATTTGATTTAATTTAGATAATTATTTAAATTTAGAAAATAAGATTTTCAAAAGTTAATTTATTTAATTATCCAAAAAATTAGGAAAAATTTCCTAATGAATTCTAAGTGATCAGGGGACATTCCCACTCATTTTGAACCATTTTTTGTATTTTTAAAAATTTTGATTATTTTAATTATTTTTAATTCAAAATATATTTAAAAAATGAAGTATTTTCACAAAAAATGGGTTTTATTTTTATAAAATGCCCCTGATCACAAGGAACTCAGAAAAAACAATTTTCATAATTTTTCTAAGCATATTTAATCTAATATAATTGTTTTTATTAAAAAGCAAGGTTTCCTTAAGAAATTCATTTTAGTGCCTAGACGAAGTCAAATAATTTTGGTATTTTTACAGTGGGTAGACATGATTTTTGTGAACAATGTGGAGTTGATTTTATTAATTTTTGATATGTGTTTAATTTACAAAAATTAACACAAGGTATTACATTTAACTAAGTATAAAAATTCATAACATGATTCAAAGCATCAAAATATTTTTCCTAGATGTCTTTGACCACAGGAAATCTACTAAAATTGTTTTCATAATTTTCAAAGTGATATTTTTATTTATATAATTAAAATAAGCCAAAATGGTCACCTTAGCTTGAAAATTAGGGTTAGAAGCATAGAAATGGCCTCTGACCTTGGAAAAAATCAGAAGACATGANTTTATTTATATAATTAAAATAAGCCAAAATGGTCACCTTAGCTTGAAAATTAGGGTTAGAAGCATAGAAATGATCTCTGACCTTAGAAAAAATCAGAAGACATGGTCTCTGTCATGAAGAATAAACCCTCAAAATTCCAAGCCATGGTGAAATGTTTTAAGTCATGGAGAATTAAAATACCGCAGAGGGTATTTAATTAATTAAAAATCAGCGAGTGAAATAATAATTTTTATTGTTAGTCCACATTATTCTCCTCTGTTCACTGAGTAAGTGAGTATTTTTATTTTTATTTCTTTATGATTTTTCTAGAGAAAGATATGGATTTTTGAAGTTTAGGCATTTAAAATAATTCAAAAATTCCTATTTTTCTACTTATCCACGCGTCGCTCCGCCATTTGACGCCGCCAACCACGTAGCCTCCACGCGGACCGCGCTTTATGCTCCATGGATCTGTCGGGCTTGATCTCCTCCGTCCATTGGATACACGCGAGATCAGACGGCTCTCCATTATCGTCCTCCAGTGAACTAACCCGTGAGCTGTTCATACTAAAACCTTAAGATCTTGGCCTAGACTCAACCAAAACGCATGGGGTTTATTCCTAAACCTTCATCTACTCAAGACGAACCTATTTATATGGATTATACGGTATGAAATACAGTAAATACGTATGGAGAATCGAAACAAGCTCGGTTTAGGGTTGAAGTTCAATACCTTTGTCTGAGAGGGGAGACCTCAATCAAATGGTTGTGGTAGCTTCGATTGGTCCCAACGAACCTCCAGATGAAGTCCCAAACCTTAGTGAATGGACTAGGTATGATTTCGACCAAGCTCAATTTCAGGTGTTGATTGAAGTCTATACTAGAGGCTGTTTGAGAGGGGACTTCTGTGGGGAATCAACTCCTTCCACTGTGGGGATGGTGTGTGCATAATTAATTAAGGTTCAGTTCAGTGTAAAGCTATGGGGAAATATGTCATGGTTTCAACTGAAACTTTGAGCTCAAAATTGAACTCTCACAGAGGGAACCAGAGGGGGAAATTGTGGGCTTAAACTGAGGGGGTCCTAGGGTCCCTGGAAGCAATTTGACAGAGTTTCCTTAGAAAATTTTCAGCTCTCCTCACTTGGCCATGGAGGTGAGGTTTAAATAAAAATGGCTTAGGCTGGCTGCAAGGGCCAATTGGGAGGTGGAAAATATTGCTTAGGTGGAGGGTTTTGAAGTGCTAATGCCAATTGAAATTGGCCAGCTCAGATGGGTGAGTTTGGGTTTGAATTTGAGCTTGGGGTTCTTGGTTTTGGTGTTTTTCGGCCACTAAGCCGGTCGACAGGGCCAGGGGAGGTGGCCAGGAGGTCAGATGAGCCAGTGGTAGAGTTAATTATAATTAAACCTCAATGGCAAGTGATGATGAGGAAAATTTTTGGTTAAGCCCCATAAATGGGCATAAATCCCTTAATTTGGGGATCCATTGGTCCATAGCATGCCATGGCTGGTCCAAAGGGGTTTAGCCTGGTCCTTAGGAGGAGCTTAGTGGCTGTGGAATCATAAATTTGGTGACTTTAGGGTGATTAGGCCAATTTTGATGTATGGGTTCNACGATATTTTTTTATGTTTTAAATATTTTCTTGATTGAATATTTTAATAAACATGTGATTTCTTTTAAAATACATTAAATGATTGTATATGCAAATGGGCAAATTACAGATGTTAGGTGATTTTTTAATTTTATTACCAATTTATACAATCAAAGTGCACTTGCTAGCTGACTTTTTATGTGGTTCTTTTCTCTTGGATAGTAGGTTTTATATATGCATTTCACGATATAAAAATTTTACAGTGTATTTCAGAAATCAATTTTTAAAGCATATAAGAATGTGTTAAAGATTGAAAACAATTTGTTTTTTTATACTAGGATTTATTTATATTAGCCATTTGACATTTTATCCCATCAAAATCGATAAATTCTTTTTATAAACAATTTCAATATTACCTCGCCTCATTCAAGCTTATACACCAGNCAATTTGTTTTTTTATACTAGGATTTATTTATATTAGCCATTTGACATTTTATCCCATCAAAATCGATAAATACTTTTTATAAACAATTTCAATATTACCTCGCCTCATTCAAGCTTATACACCAGCCACTCAAAATTGAAATCAATTTGTTAAGAAATGTAGAAGTCCAAATTTTAAACCAAACTATTCACTTTCTTACTTTACATACTTTCTTACTTCCCTTCCCCTCATCCCTTCTCTTTCTCCTTTTATTTTTCTCTTCTTCTCCTCATTTTCCTCAATTGTCCCTCATCCCGCCCGTAACCTACCGAACTCTCTTTCGGCTTTCAGGAGTTTCACACGATGGGAAAATGGGTTAGAATTTAAGTTATAACATTGCTTAAAAATAATCTATCTCTAGCGGCCATATAAAAGTGAGAGTGATGATTACATGGGTAAAAGCATAAAATGAAGTTTCATGTTTTGAAAGTTGTCCTCAAATTTTGAGAGCTATTAAAGCTATCAAATTAGAGTCAAGGTAAAAAATAAAATAAAATTCTTTTTTTATTTAAAAGTTTGGTCAATAAAACAAGCCACCTAATCCATTATAGGCAATCATTTCTTTTTACAAAAAAATAAAAATAAAAAAAAAATAAAATGAAAGCAAGAATCCAAAGCGGCCTCAAGGGTGATCCCACCAATCCATATCAACCGCTTCAACTCTAACTCGTTGCTCATCATGAATTGGTCCGAATGAGTTTGAAATATTTAAATCTTGTTATTTATCAACCATGTATGATGTCCTTCAATTCACCAAACATTCTTAAACTCCATCATCTCACCCATTAGCACAAAGAGTTATTGTTGGAGTTCGATTTTATCCGCAGTGATGGACGAACTCAAAAAATTCAACTAAGGAGAGCTCTTCAACTCTCCTTTCATCCTCAGCTTCACTAACCTGGGGAGACTCTAAGCTAACGACATGACTCTCAATTTGAATTTGCTCACCTTAAGGAACACCTACAAGAGTTAGGCAACCAGCCATAATTGCTTTAACCAATCACACATTGTGAAGCAGACTTGGAGATGACATACCCCTAGCAAGCGAGTTATCAACCATGATTTGCATGAGCATTTTTCGGCTGAAGGAAGAGCGACTTATTCATGAATAGGTTACTCAAGTTCATCCTCGGCCGGATCAGTTTGTCTTTCTTAAAGCGCAAATGCCTCATTCAGGTTTAATTCACCCACCTCAACCATTTAGGCCGTTCGTTTGACCGTGCGATCGTTTGACCATAAGTTCACTAAATATGAGTTAAATTGTAAAACCAAATCAAACTCATTAGAATTTTCAACGAATTATCTTTATAAATTTATTATTTCTCTTACCTTCTGACCCTGATTTTATTTGAGCTGGAATAGTCAAACTGCTCATTCCTCTTACCTTATGTGAAGCCGGATCCAAAACCAAAACTTCCTCAGTGGGCACCAAATCCATTGTAGGAGGAACTTCCACAGGGGTTGGGAGATTGATAATTGGACTGGCAGAAAGAACTAATCTTTTTCCTCCTTTTAGACCCACATTTCCTCTTTGCTTCCTAAATAACTCTTCCAGAAGCTCAGCCTTCGAAATATGATGTTTTCTTCGAGATGCTCTTCATTCTTATAGCAAGATGACAGAGTTGGAGAACCGACATGAGACGGAAAAAATGAACTATGATGAGAATGATTTAATGCATGTTTGAGACAACTTTCTGCCTGATTTGTTTTTCAGNAAATATGATGTTTTCTTCGAGATGCTCTTCATTCTTATAGCAAGATGACAGAGTTGGAGAACCGACATGAGAAGGAAAAAATGAACTATGATGAGAATGATTTAATGCATGTTTGAGACAGCTTTCTGCCTGATTTGTTTTTCAAACCACCACCACAATTCTGTTTCGGGAATTGCTTTTTTGTTATCTTTTAGAAATTTTTGTGGTACAAATCTGTTTTTTCAACCTAAGCTGTTAAAGTGCGGTGGTTGCCAGACAGCTGTGGTCAGACTTTTTGAAAATAAACTAAATTTGTAATAGTCACCGTCGCTTTTTGAAAAACAGTTTCTTTTGCAGCTGCTTCATAATGTTGCAACTGACTCAAACAGGCCCTTAGTGAGTGCCCTTCCCCTCATTTTTAGAGAAATAGTGTATGGTATGAACCGAGGGAATCATCAAATAATTTTGTTAAATATGCATTTCATTATTAGACTACAAAAAATTATCATTCTCTTATTATTTTCATAGCTTCAGTGACAGAGATAAGAGAATCGAGAAATTAAATATTTATAATTAAATCGCTGGACCAAGTTACGAGAGCTATCCAGTTGATTCAGAAAGACAACTAGGTTAGAATGCTAAGCTAGATAGCTCGTCCAAGGTGATTAGCCAACGCTTACTAAACCAAGACAACTAGCCAACTTACTATGAAATCCAACACAACTAGATTTTCAATTACAATTGTGGTTTTTTCTAAATGACCTNCTAGCCAACTTACTATGAAATCCAACACAACTAGATTTTCAATTACAATTGTGGTTTTTTCTAAATGACCTTTTTACCTCTGGACATTTTGTCTTTCATATCTAAATTTGCTCAATCAATTTTTGATATTCACTGCTAACCTTTTGCAACTTTTTAATTTTGTCTTTTAATGTTGGCTTTACTACAATATGAAGCAAATGCTTAGTATCGTCAAATCTTCTGATCTCTAATTGTAAGACATCCAATTGCTTAATTAACTTATTTTTTCGTAATGATCTAATTTGCACTAGCTATGAACTTGTGACTGAATCATTAGCTATCTCATTTACTTTTATAGGATAGTACTATACGTCTAAGTTATAATATTAATTAGCTCAAATCACTTTCTTTGTCTCAAGTTTAATTCTTATGTATGAAGATGTACTTCAAACTCACATATGGATTGTTCGGTTTAATAAATCTGTGGTATATAGTAAACCAAATATAAGGGTTTTCAAAATTATGCTGTTTGGTGGGGTGAAAATGGAATACAGTATAAAATTTTGGTGAATTTGGACCTACAGTTCAAAGCTTGTGTATTCCGATTTTGTTAAATTTGGATGATTTTAAATATACTATAAACTGTAATCCGTCGTCACTGTCCCCTGCGGCCATTGTTTCTCATCGACAACTGTTGTTGTCATCAACAACTGCAGTTGTTGGCACCCGTCACAGCTAGCCAACCACGCTTACATTTATTTCATTCTTTTCAAAGCAAATACAAAAAATATAAGCTCCTATATTTTCTTACACCAAACAAAATAACTCCACAGTATTTTAAATACATTACATTTCAGTTATAACTGCTTTCTAAATGACCTCATAATCAGTAAACATTTCACATTTTATACAAATAGCGCCTCTAGATCTTTCGTGTAAAAATGATTGTTAATTCCAGTTCATGTGTCCTATAATTTCTTTCGTAAAGCTTCAGTTGTTAGACACATACATAATTACTCTTTTGTTCTATATTAAAGTACATCTTAATATTTTTAGTGATGCATTAATATAAATTTGAAATATAGTTCTTGATGGAATGGCTAGCACTTATGCTGTTATCAAATGCTTGTCCAATTCTTGGAAACTATGCTTACTTTCTTCTGTACATTTAATTTAATATTTCCTTATATCAGCTTGGACAACAACATTACTATTTGTGAAAATACGATGACAAACCTCTTATAGTATCCCCACTAAACTCAGAAAATTAATTATATCTATGAAATTCTTGGGTGTAGGCTATTTTACTACTGTTTTTACTTTCAGAGAAACTACCGAAATTCCATGACCGCTAATTATGTCCTAAAAATGCAATGCTCCGTAATCAGAGTTCACATTTTAAAAATTTTGCATTCAACAGATTATTCCTCATTAGCTCCCAAACTTTCTCAATTGACTAACTTAATCATCATTAATTTTAATGTAAATTAAAATATCATTAATTAATATAATAACAAACTGATTATCATTCATCAAATCCATCAAGACAACGAGAGGATTAGTTAGACCTAATTGCATAACTAAAAACTCACAACTATTGGATCTAATTCTAAAAGCTATTTTAGTTATACTACTTTCTTCACCCTAACTTGATGATATTCGGATCTTAAATATTTTCTTGACAATGCAGTAACCTTTTCTAACAGATCAAACAAATCATTGATCCTTAACCGTGAATATTTATTTTTAAGTGTTACTTTATTCAACTCTCTGTAATTAATGTACAATATTATCAATTCATCAGTTTTCTTAAAAAAGTACAGCTGCATTCTGCAATTGACATTTTACTTTATGCAATATCTTGGGGGGCCATTTTAAGGAGACTATATATTGCGAATATTCCTGGCTGCACATCAATTTTAAAATCAATCTCTTACAAGTGGAAATACTATCAATTCCTCAAGAAATATATTAGGAAACTATGCAATAATTGTATATTGTTTAATTCATGCACATCCTTATTAAATAATTCAAGTTTTACTAAAAATATCAGTTTACAACTTCTCAAATATTTCCCAATCATTATTGCACTAAGCAGAGAAGATATTGGCTTCTTATCTCAATGAAAAACTATTTCTTTCCATTCAGTTTGAATTTCACTTCTCTTCTAATATTCAGTTGTAGCCAAGTGCCTAACTAAGTAGTTTATTCCCAGAGTAACATCAAAAGGCTTGTATAAATATTACAATTAGCTCTGCTAACAATTTCATTTCCTGAATGTTAACATCCACAATATTTTCTACATACCTTCAAAAGGCATAACAACACACAATCCAGGTACAAAACACACGATATCAACTGATAAATTGGCAAAAAAATCTTCAGAAATAAAGGTATGTAAAGCAACAAAATCCTCAAAGATTTTGTACATTTCCTATTCATATGCTCCCAGTTTTTATGCTAGTCACAATCTTATTTACTTTGCTTTTGTTGCACATTCCCGCGGCCTTCATTCATGCAACCATAATCGTTATTTTTATGCGATTTGGTGCAATTAAAATTATATAATTTTTTATGAGGTTATCTCCTTATGTAGGCTTGAGGCAAGATTATTATTTGGCGTTTTCTTTCCCTTTGTTCTATTTCTATTTTTTTAAGTGGTTAATTTACTTGTATGATAGATTATTTTCATTATTTGATATGATAAAACTCTTTTCAAAATTTTTTTATTTTTCAATAGAATGTGTGATTATTATATGATCCTGAATTTTTTGACCACTAATGTCCTTGGTGGTGCAACCGTGCCTAGAAAACAAATTACAGATATATACAATAATTTGTGATTAGGCAAACTATTAGGAACGAATTTGCACATACACATCTTCAGTTATGTGAAATGAAAAGAATGGCAAATAGATGCAATAAATTATATTGTCAGCGTCTTTTCCTGATTCTCAAATTGATGGACCAAAGAGATGGAAGAACATAGGAAGTGAGCAAGAGCAAGAAAACATACAATAATCTTTTGGCGGATGCTTCATAATACCAATTAAGTAGTAGTCTTTGTTCTCCTAGGACTGAAACCCACTAGAATGCCTCATTAACCCCTTTCCTTTGGTTAAGAAAAAACTAGGTTAAAGAACATCTTTAATGATATGTCACAACTTGGTATGGGGCTTCAAATTAATCCAGGCTGGAACAAATGATCGGACGGTAAAAATTAAAATATTTTATGTTCATTTTATATTATTAATATTTAACAAACAAAGAGCCTTTAAAGAAAGTAAATTAAAGTAGTGCAATCAAAATTTATCTCATTACAGGTTATTTGCGTCTTTTATAAATATTTTCTCTTTTATTACTTATTTTTTAATCATTTAATTGAACTTGAAAGCTTGTTTAGAATAACAGTGAGCTAACCATAGCTAATGAATACACATATTCCTAAACTATAGTAATATAATGATAAAGAAGATAATGTGCATGAAAATTAAAATTTATGTAATTCATTTTAAGAATATGTGAAGAGTTGCACCATCTATTATTATTATTTAATGAAATTTCAAATAATCACTGTCTTGCTATATACCTTTACATGCCAATATTTTTTTAATCAATATGCATCCATCACAGGAATACTGTGTAAAATTTAATAATTTTAAATGCTTTAATATCAGTATCCTTTTCCATTTACGTGCATGGATGCCTTATTGTTCGTTCACTAGTACCATAAAGGGGGGACGCCATTATAGCCAAACACACATGCAATCAATCAAAATAGTAACTTTCATTCTTATTTTCATTTCATAACATTTAATACCTAATATAATAACTTGAACTATGCATTTGATGGACATATACAAGTATCAGAATACAATTCAATATGATCAAATCAATTTAAAGAGCAACTAAAATTAAAATATATCCAAGCAATTAACATAGGGTATCAGATTTAGAAACCAAATACTACTATAATTTACGAACACAATTACTCATCTCAATCAACGATTTGCTTGCTCTTAACTTGTATTACTTCTTTCAAATTAACACCTATAAAATATAAAATATTCATATTACTAAATTTTTTATCACATTACTTAATTATGTTTTAATGTATTTATGTTTATTGTTGTATTTTATTATCTTAATTAAGATTTTAATACTTAAACTTTAAGTTTAATCATTGAAATTAATATTAATATTAAATATTTTTAATTTATGCAGAGTACTTTTCGAAATAAAACCCTAACTCATATTTGTTGTCCCCAATCTTTTCTCGATCCAAATCTTAAACTTTTATAGCTTGAATCCTTTTTAATTTTAACCTTACTATTAAAAATTAATAATTAATAATATAAATTTTGAAACACTTATCTCTCCATGATTCAGTCTCTCCTTCTCGTGCACTAATTCCTCTCCTTTTCTATGTAGTACAGCGACATCACACGCGAGATCCTTTTTCCTCTGGCTCCTACTTGCATGCACAAGAGCTCATTTTCTTTCTTTCTTCGATTGGACAGGGCACCACTTCTCTTCCTAGTGTTGCAGTTGAGGCCATTTGGTTATGTCACGGGCTCCCCTCTCTTATGAGAAGCCGCTACTCATTCGCATAAAACAATATATTGAAGCCTCCTACACACGCAAACTGCATCGTCGTCTTCCTTACCCTAGACGCACATGACTACCACAGTGTTTCGAGGCCTTCTTTCTTCGTGAGCCAAAGAGATGCTTGATGTTTCT
Organism: Phalaenopsis hybrid cultivar; assembly: GCA_002079205.1. Classification (NCBI taxonomy): domain Eukaryota; kingdom Viridiplantae; phylum Streptophyta; class Magnoliopsida; order Asparagales; family Orchidaceae; genus Phalaenopsis; species Phalaenopsis hybrid cultivar. The sequence goes on along the minus strand of JXCR01104528.1, from coordinate 1,361 downwards.
TCTATTGATTGGTTAGGACACAAGTTCTCCCATGGTTCTTGCTCGCTCTAACTCTCATTTCTTCTCCCATTTCTACGAAAGGAACATGCTTCTCCTAAAGACGAAACAAAGAGATTATTATTATTATTATCATTTATTTTACATAAATATATATATATATATATATATATATATATATATATATATATATATATATATTTTTTATTACA
>JXCR01104523.1:33684-100840 GCA_002079205.1 Phalaenopsis hybrid cultivar | reverse complement strand
AGCTCTCACTCTAGAGTTCCCTCGATTCCCTCCATCTAGGGGCTAACATCTCGTATCAGAACTTAAAACTATAAACCAAGTTATTAACCTGTCACTTTAAAGTCCTCTAACTCTACACCCTTCAATGAATATTTCCCTATTTATTGCACTCAATCATATGAACAACCTGTCACTTTAAAGTCCTCTAACTCTACACCCTTCAAAGATTATTTTCCTATTTATTTACACCCTGTCACTTTAAAGTCCTCTAACTCTACACCCTTCAATGAATATTTCCCTATTTATTTGCAGTCACTCACTCTAGAGTTCCCTCAATTCCCTCCACCTAAGGGCTAACATCTCGTATCATAACCTAACAATAAACTAAGTTGGGGGCTTTAACTTGTCACTTTAAAGTCCTCTAACTCTACACCCTTCAATGAATATTTTCCTATTTATTTGCACTAACTTTAAAGTCCTCTAACTCTACACCCATCAATGAATATTTCCCTATTTATTTGCACTCAATAATAAACGTCTACATCCATAATGATTATTTCCCTATTTATTTGCACTAAATCATATGAATTACATTCTCATTCATACAACCTCATGCGATTCCTATTTATTTGCACTCAATCATATGAACTACATTCTCATTCATATAACCTCATGTGATTCTTAAAACCAAGTTGGGGGTTTTAACCTGTCACTTTAAATTCTTCTAACTCTACACCCTTCAATGATTATTTCCAATGGGGGCTTTAACCTCTCACTTTAAAGTCCTCTAAATCTACACTCATCAATGAATATTTTCCTACCGTTTAACCTGTCACTTTAAAGTCCTCTAACTCTACACCCTTCAATGAATATTTCCCTATTTAGCACTCAATCATATGAACTACATTCTCATTCATACAAACTCATGTGATTCTTTCCAATTGTTGACTGAGACAATACCTGCCCGGTTCTTACATGTTCTCACAATAAATTTTAACATCTAAATTGGCCAAATCAAGAAGTAAATGAAGTGCATGGATTTAAATCGTCACAACTTATTCCAACATTAAAGATCAATACTCTCCACAATTTCCATCTAACACTTAATTACTTATCATTTTAAGAAGAAAGATAAAGAAAACTATTCAGAATCATTGGAGAAAACAAAACCATACTTCAGTTTAAAAGGAGAAATCATTGTCAACCCAACAACAAGTCTCAATTAAAATCGAAAGTAGTCTAAAACAAAAGATAAGAACTTATCTCAAGTCCTCCACCAAACTTTTGAAGTTCGTTTGAATCTCTTCCCTTTTACAACACTCTCAAAATAAAACCTAAAATAAAAAGGATAAATATGTGGTGCCTGAAAATCTCTCCAACTAACTCTCCAATTTTATAACTTTCCAAACTTTCCCAGTACTTTCTGGACCCCATTCAAAGTCTCAATCTACCTTCTTTTATAATTCTCTAAAAGGTGTCACGGTATCTCTTCAAAATGTGTCTTGATTCAATGTATTTCCCCAAGAGATGCATCCTTTCGCAATAGTTTTCATCCATGGTGGTTGTAACAACCTATTAACCTAATAGGTGCCTCAAAAAACTCTTCAAAATTTGCAAAAATTTAATTTACTCATCCAATAACTACCATTGGCGCTTAAGCGTGTAGCACTTAGGTGTGGCCTTCTCTGTTTAAAAGCTGCTTAAGCACTAGATTCGGCACTTTGGCACAAAAACACTTTTGCCCATTTTTCGCCTATTTGCTCCAAATTTGATCCATTTTCACTCCTTTAAGCATTTTTCACCTTCTTACCTATACCTGAAAGAAAATCACAAAAATACATTTCATTAAAGTGCAATATCTCAAAAATAGGTATAAAAATGTATCTAAAAATACTATATATTTTAGGCGTATCAGAACTCGTTGTGTAGTGCATATAGATCATTCTCCTATTAAGTACTTAATGAAAATGAAGGATGCTAAATACAGACTTATAAGATGGATTCTTCTTTTGTAAGAATTTGATTTTAAATTAATAAATCAAAAGGGGATTGAAAATCAAATTGCTGATAACTTGTCCAGGCTTGAATTAGAATAACCACTCTATTTTGAAAAAGAAATTAATGAACATTTTCCAGATAAAAAATTGTTCACTATTAATGAGTGGCGTATTCGATGGTATATCGACATCGTGAACTTTCTTGTTAGTGATATTTTTACTCTATGGAATGACATACCAATAGAAGAGGAAATTTATTTCTAAAGCTAAGACTTATTTTTTGGATGGCCCATTTTTATATAAAAAGAAATGATCTGAATATTCGAAGATGTGTACCATTAGAAGAAACTTATGAATTTATCCAAAAATGTCATAATTCTAATTTTGGGGGTCATTTTAGTGTTGATAAAACAACATACCAAATTTCACAATTTAGATTCTATTTGCCTATGATTTTTAGAGATGTTAATGCTTGTATCAAAACTTGTCATAGACGTCAACGTGTATGCAACATTTCTAGATGAAATGAGATGTCATTCAATTATATGTTAGAAGTTAAAATATTTGATGTTTTGGGATTATATTTCATGGGAGAATTTATACCATCTTTTGGAAATTTATATATTTTGTTAGCAGCGGACTATGTATCCAAATGGATGGAAGCTATTGATTTAAATCGATGTGATGCTCAAAGTGTTGCAAAATTTTTGAAAACAAACATATTTTGTAGATTTGGGATCCCGAGAGTTATCATTACTGATGGGGAGGTCATTTTAGAAATGCCATAATGGAGAAGTTATTAAAGAAATATCATATAAATCATAGGATTGCTGCTGCTTATCATCCTCACACTAGTGGTTTGGTTGAATTATCCAATCAAGAAATTAAAAGATTTATGGAAAAATTTGTAAATCCAAAAAAAATGGATTGGTTAGTCAAACTTGACTATTATTATAGGATTGCATATAGAACTCCTACAGGAATGTCCCCATATAGACTAATATTTGGGAAAACATGTCACTTACCAGTTAAAATTGTGCATAAAGCATATTGGGCAAATAAAGAGTTCAATTATAATTTGAAAGATGTTGGTGAGAAAAAATTATTGAAATTAAATGAGCTTGAAGGGATAAGGAATGAATCTTATGAAAATACTAAAATTTATAAAGAAAAGATGAAGATCTAGCATGATCAAAAGATTCTTACTAAAAATTTTCAGCCAGGGCGACAAGTTTTGCTATATACTGCAAGGTTAAGATTATTTCCAGGAAAACTTAGGTCTAGGTGAATGGTCCCATTTGTTGTGATGAAAGTTTATCCTTACGGAGTTGTGGATATTAAAAATGGTAAGACTGATAAAGTGTTTAAAGTGAATGTTCATAAACTGAAACCTATTTTATAAGGGTTCAACATGAATTTAATGAAGGATTGATGTTGGGCAAACTAGAATAAGTACTTGTTACGTCGGGCTGACGACTTTAAACTAAGCGCTCTGTGGAAGACAACTCATAGTTATTAGTGTGTTTTGCTTTAATTATCATTTGTGTGTGATTAAAAAAAATTTAGGTAGTATTTTTGAGCTATTATGAGTTAGTATTGATTTTAAGACTTTATTTAGTGATCTAGACATGTTAAAATGAGAATTTGGACGTTAAGTTGACTGATGCAAAAATGTACAATGACGCTTAATCGTCAATATTCGATGCTTAAGCGCAGAATTTTAAACACATGTACAAAACTAAGATTCTAGAAGGTTTAACCACCAACTAGTTTATAAAAACATGTCAAGGCAGTTCCAAGATGTGTCTAAAAGTTATTAGAAGTATTTAGGCCTGTAAATAGAAGGGTTTAGTTAAGGAATTTTGTCCCAGATCATTTTTAGCACTAAAAGTCTATAAGAGAGGGAGAGATTATGATAAGATCTCTTCATGGGTGATGTATTTGAAGAAAATGGAAGAGATCATGAGGAAGAGATTCATTAGTCATAGTTCAAAAGAGATATATAACGGTTTCTTAGTAGTTAGTATCAAAGGAGTATCGAAAAAGATCAATAAAAGTGAGTCTACCATGGCTTTAATTTCAACCAAGGTAATTGAGATTCATGCACATCTTGAGCATATTGGGTGGAAAATGAAAATGTAATTTAGCCATACTAGTTATATAGAGGAAGCAGATAAGGAGATGTTTCTTAAGCAGAAATGGATTGAAGAAGAAAGTATCAGAGCACGTCACCACCATCTGTTTTATAACCCTAGGAGAGACTAATGAAAGACCAGTGTTTTGTCCCATCAAATGAAGAGTGTAATTAAGTTCTATGTTTGAGTTTGTTTGTTTGGAATTATTGTGTTTATATGTTAGAGTTTGTATTTAGTATTTATGACCTTTTATGAGTTAAATTGTGTATGTTTGCTAGATGTTTGTATTTATAAAATTTTCTCATCCAAGACTATTTGAAGTGAGAATTAAGTGTTATATGTACTTCTTCATGTTCATGAATAAATATATATGTTTGTTTGTGTGATAATTTGTGTTATTTTTAGCCTCGACTTGAATTGAGTTATAAAGAGAAGGAGAAGAAAATACTCATTTAAGTGTTATGAGACCATTTAGGGGTGGTATACTTAGGCAATTAAATTTAAAAATCTCAAAAATCATGAACTGGCGCCTAAGCGCCACATATCGCGCTTAAGTGCGAGCTAACCCGAGAGCCAGGTGCCTAAGCACCAATTATCCGTGCTTAAGTGCCGATTCTTGAAAACAGATTTGCAAACAGTTAAAAGTGAGAATTTAAGCCAAAAATCATCATTTTTATCCTCTTGTCACCTTCTACCTCTCAAAATTGTGATTTTGGAGTGCTAGGGCAAGCCATTAAGTGGAGATTTCTTGGTGGAATCAAGAAAAATTTACTAGATTTGGATTACTTAAGGTAAGAGCTTTACTTCTATGCAAAAATTTTGAATTTTCACCATGTATTTTGAGTACATTTGAAGAAATTCAAAAATTAGCTATTCATGGTGAAAAATGAAGAAAAATTGATGCAAATTGCATAGGAAGTATAGTTTATGCTTTTGGAAGTTTAATTTAGTAGTTTAGACTTGATTTTTGAAGCTATTTTTGGAATCTTATAAAATTGTAGAATGACACAAAGAACGAAGAGTAGTAAAGGAAAGAGCCCTTTTGATTCGAGCAAGTTTGTTAGTTCGAAGGCTCAAGATAGGTATAGTGATGTGTTGCAATCATGAAAGATTATCGAGGAGCGTTGTTTTAAGAATCCAGGCGGATCTGTGGATGATATGATCCTTCACCAATAGTGGGAATGATTCTATTATTTTTAAGTTGTTGCTGTTATTTCTATTATTATTGAGTTTTATGCTAACCTCCCTGAGGGTGAAGAAGATAGAGTCATGGTTCGAGGAAAGTTAGTAACTTTTTCACATGAGGTAATCAATTTGTTCTAACATTTGCCACCAGATACTTTATATTTTTATTCAAATTATAGTCTGATTGAGACGGAGCTAGATGAGATTATGTCTTATTTGACAGTTGGAAGAGGACTTTGGAAAATCACTAATGAAAGGAGAGTCACTTTTCCCACGTTAAAGTTTAGTGCACCGTCGAAGGCATGTCACTATATTATTTCTGCTCATTTATTACCAACAAATCATCTCAGTGAAGTTACCAGAGAGAGAGAGAGCGATTTTAAATTATTGTATCCAGGAAGTGAAGCTCATAAACATTAGATCTTTGATATATTAGACTATCATCAGTTCTGTCACTGTCGTTACTACTGCAGGTTTAGGATTTGCTTCCTTGATCTTTTCTTTATGTGAGCAGGCTGGAGTAAATTTTGATAGCTGGAAGGAAGTACTATTGCCTCTAAAGCCCATCATAAAGGTGAATGTGAAGACTTATTCTGAACATTCTATTTTTGGCTAGAGAGGAGGATTTTCTAGAAGTTATTGAATAGAGATGTCCGCTGCTTCTACCCCCATATGGATGTTCATGTCTTGAGTGTATGAAGGTGTAGGAACAAAACCCATGTGATTTGATTGAGTATCCAGCGAGATCTTAGGTCTAGAAGTTTAATGGCTCGCGGGCTCTTGCTAACAGGGAAGGTGACAGAGAGTTGTTTGATCATGCGTGTATCGAGTGGATGGACGTGATCGAGCCAGATGAAGTCTTCATACACGAATAGCGGAACATGTGGCGATTGAGACAGATGGCAGCATCAAACCAAGATGCAGTGTGTGGTGTTGCAAAAGGGACCCGGATGATGCGGCGGATGAACCAGAAAAATAGAAAATTAAGGATTTCTTGATATAAATAAATACAAGAATTTTGTAAATTCATAACTTTGTGTAGAAAAATTATAAAAATAAAAGAAAAATACGCTCTTGTTTGGAAAATAGAGGAGAATAATGTGGAATAAAAACTAAAATTGATTGTTGGCTCAGTGACTTTTAATGAATTAAATACTCTCTAGAGTATTTTAATTCAATATGATCAAGCATTCTTCACCATGGCATGAAATTTTTAGGTTTTATTCCTTATGATAGAGAAGATGTTCTTTGATTTTTCCAAGGTCATAGTGCATCTTATTGTTTCTAACCCTAATATTCAAGCTAGGATGGCTATTATGGCTTATTCTAATTATATAATTTAAAATATCATCTAAGAAAATATGGAAATAATTTTAGAAAGATTCTAATGGTCAGAGAATCTTAAGAAAAATTACATGATGGTTTGAAACTTTGTACATTTCTATTATTAATTAAATGCATATATTTTGTTTTAATATATTTAAATTAAATATAAATTAAAAATTAACAAAAACAATTCCATAATGTCTATAAAATTCATGTTTACCTACTGTAACAATTTAAAAATTTTTGACTATGTGATACGCCTAAAAATGTACTACTTTTCGTGCTATATTTTATGATGATATTACACTTTAAAGGTATGTTTTCTTGTGTTTTTGGTTGTAGGTATATCAAATTGAAGAATTCAGAGTGATTGGAGCAAAAGGAACAAAATAGGACCAAAATGGAGTAAACTGGAGCAAATCGGGTCGAATTTGGGCACACCAGAGCCAAGGGGACCAAAACCGGGCACTTAAGTTCCTGTGCTCGACACTTAAGCACCAAAAATGGCACTTGGGCACCACCAGACAGAGAGGAGGGCGCTACCAAAATCGGTGATTAGGCGCTGATGATGGTTTTCAATATAACTTCTAAAATATACGTTAGATTTGGACGATTTTTGAAGTGGTGCTTCGTGCATCTCTTGGGGAATTCATCAGAATTGATTAAATGTACTTTATAGAATAATTAGGGGCCATTATATGGAGTTTTGAAGAGGCACTTAAGACAACATTTGGAAGATTCAATGAATATGGACAGTTTTGAAGAGACTCTTAAGCATCTCTTGGGAAATTATAAAAAAATGCTTTGAAATGTTTATAAAATATCTCTTAGACTCTTGAATTAATTAGAAGATGAGAAGGCTTGGAGAAGAAGAAAAAGGCTTGGGCATGAGCCCCAAGTGGGGCGGCAAGGTGAAAAAGAAAGAGAGAGTGTGAGAGATTCCTTCTTTTCTTTCACTTTGTTCTTGTAGAGGATTGTAAGGAAATGTCTTTTACTATACAAGGAGACTTTGATTTCTATTAAAGATAAGTATTTTCATTGTATTTTGATTTGAATTTAGTACTTTTTTTTATGGTTTCAAAGTCTTGTTCAATGAAAGGTTCTTGTTGTTTCTTCATGTGTAGTGAGTAGTTTTCTTTATCTTCCCTTTGTAATGAATTAGTATTCATGTGTAGGATATATAATCGTGAATAGAGTGAGAATATATTGTGATGATTTTACTTTTTTCTTCATTTACATGTAAACTTGATCAACCTGTATGTTAAAAGGTGTTGTGAGAACATGTAAAATCTTGGATGATATTGTCTCAATCAATTGTGGTAGAATCACATGAGATTGTATGGATGAGAATGTAGTCCATATAATTTTTTTTTTTGGTGTAAGTAGCATTATTCGGCTCCTTGCATGTTGATCCAAAAGAAAAAAACACATTATTTGGAAGGGGTCCCCAATCTAAAAACCAANTATATATATATATATATATATTACAAAATAACCCCCCTAGCAAAATTATACATCTGAACTCCCAACAGCAAAAGGAGACACAATCTCAGCCACAGGACATGACTGTTCATGTCCACAACCGCAAACCCAGCAATCATTTTTGCTCTCTGAGGTAAGGAATTTGAAGCTTGTCCCCCTGAGTTAGAAAGTGTAGGGAGGGGGAGAGGGTTGTGGAAACCTCATGATGATCAGCATTAGCACCTTCCATAACTACGAAATTTGCAGGTCTATTAACTTCCCTATACACAAATGCAAAATGAATCTTGCTTTCAGTGCTGAGCTTTTTAATTCTGTGGATCCATTGATTGATATGCCAAGAGGAAGACATCTTAGAATTGAGTAATTCCACCAGCAGCGAGGAGTCCACTTCAGCAACAATCCACTGCCAATTATTCTTCTTAGCAAAATTTAAAGCCCGAATAGAGAAGCAGCTTCAGTTTCTAAAGCATAATCAACTATATAAGGGGCCTTATAGAACAATAAAGTCTTCCCTTTGTGGTATCTGAAAATTCCCCCAATGCCTGCTCTCTTGTTTGTGTAGCTTCCATCAGTGTTAATTTTAATGAAAGGATAAGGAGGCCTCTCCCATCTCACCTTGTTAATTTTAGTGTGATTAACACCCTTGTAAGTGGTCTGCGTGATCATGGGGAACTTCCTCCAGTGACTTAGCTTGTTTAGGTAAGCCAAGCAGTTAGACATCACCCTTGCAGCACTAGCCTCTCTATCCTCATGTTTGGCTATGTTTCTAGCCATCCAAATAAACCAAGCAACAATGAAGGGAATATGCATGATGTTTATCCCTTCCCTATCTTTAGTGCAGTCATTAATGTTATCCCAACCAATGTTTATCAGGTTGATGTTCATTTGGGAAGTTAATCTAATCCAAACCTCCTTAGCAAAATTGCACTGGAAGAATAAATGATCTCTTGTGTCCTAATCTAGCTTGCATAGATGGCATCTGGAAGGACCTTTCAGGCCTTTTAGTTTTAGAATATCATCAGTGGGGAGAAGGTTATTAAGAACTCTCCAAGCAAAGAACAACATGGAAGGGGTGAGGTGTTTTTGACAAGAGGAAATATTCCACTGGCAAGTGTCCCAGCAGTACAGATAATTTTGGATATCTTTTGAGATACTGGCTCTAGTCCTATTCAGCAAGTTGAGTTTGTCCTTATTTTTTCTGTCAAATTGGATAGTAGAGATGTAGCTAGCAGACTGCTCCTTCAATAAGCCCCTCAAGAAGTCCTCAGACCAACCATTGCCAACCTAGCAGCCCTTGACCAATAAATCCCCCTCCTTTTCATTCTGCAAAGGTTCCAAACAATCATTAGCACACCAGCTATCTTTCCAGAAGTTAATATTCCCTTGTCCCAACTCCCATCTTAGCAGCTTATTAATGTCTTCTCTGGCCTTAAGCATATGAATCAAAATTCTAGAGTCTCCAACCTTCCTAGTGACCCCCTAGGGTGGACAGATTTGCAGTATTTGGCCTGCATGAAATTGGCCCATAAGCTTTCATTTTGTTTGAATTTAATCCACTGCTTACACAGGCTAATGTGTTGCATATGGTGCAAGCCTTTAAAACCTAAACCACCAGCCTCCCATGGTTTAGCCACTTTTTGCCAACTAGCCCAAGCCACTTGTTTTTTGTTCCCAACCCACAAAAATCTGTTGAAGGTTCTTTCTAGCAGCAAAGATGTGCTCCTTTTCATTGTAGCCACTTGGAGAGCATACAAAGGGATAGAGGTAAGAATACTCTTCAGTAGGGTGATCTTACCACCATTGGACAAAAAGGAGTTAGAACACCCCTGAAGAGTACATGTTATCTTATCAATAACCTCATCAAATTGGATCAATTTTGTTCTTCCTCTGGTAAGATGAATCCCCAAATATTTGAAGGGGAGGCTCAAGCTAGAGAAACCAGTGTAAGAATGCATCCATTGCTTGATTGGTAGAGAGACTTTTTTGCTTATCAGAATCTCACATTTGTCCTTGTTAACCTTTAGCCCAGACACTTGTTGGAAATGTTGAAGACACTCCATAATGCACCTGGTAGCAGGCTTAGAAGCCCTAATGAATAGCAGGATGTCATGAGCATAGATCAGATGGCTGATGTCCATCCTAGCTCTATTGTGGTAAGAGTTGAAGCTTTTCCTATTTTCCTTGCAGTCCATCAGTCTAGAGAATTAGTCCAAAACCAGTATGAAAATGGTGGGGGACAAAGAGTCCCCTTATTTAAGCCCTCTGGTGGCTTTAAAGAAACCATGGGCTTTACCATTTATAAAAACTGAGTTTATGTTGTCCTCTAGCCATATTTTAATCATCTTGCAGCATTCCCTGGAAAAGCCCCTAGCCTCCAAACATTCAATGATGAAATCCCCCTTGACCATGTCATAAGCCTTCATAAGATCAAGCTTAAAAATTGCATTTCCCCCTCTGCAAGGTTTATCCAAATCTCGCAGAAGTTCTTGAGCCAGAAGGATGTTATCCCCAATACTTCTGCCTTTAATAAAGGCAGCTTGGTTAATGCTGACAAGATGAGGTAAAACAGGCTGAAGCCTGTGGACAATGATTTTACTTATGGTCTTACTTATGACATTGTTTAGACTCAGAGTTTTGTACTGCTTCCAGCTATCCTTGATAGAGGTCTTTGGGATAAATACAACTTTAGAGGCACTAAAATAGTTAGGGAGAGAGTTTCCTTTGAAAAAATGTTTAATAGCTTTGATCACCACTTCCTTGATGACTTCCCATGCCTTCTTATAGAATTCTGAAGTAAACCCATCAGGTCCAGCAGATTTGGAACTATCAATAGAATTCAAAGTAGATTTTATCTCCTCATCAGGAATATCATTTAAGTGCAAATTAGTAGTGAACTTCTTACTGTCTGAAATAAATTGCTGTCAATTTGCTCTCTATCACTGATGGTCCCATTCATAAGGCTGTGGCAATACTGCACAACACTTTCAGCAATTTCCTCTTCCTTCCTGAGCCAAGTACCATTCTTATCCTTGATAGAGTTGATAGTGTTGCATTTCTTTTGGTATTTGATGCAAGCATGATAGAATTTAGTGTTCCTATCTCCTTCAGCAAATTGGGTTTTTGTTGCTTTTTGTTGAAGGAAATGGTCCTGCCACTGGATAGCATTTAAGAGACTCTCATTAGCCTCAAGGAGAACAGCCTCATCAATCCTTCCTTTGCTTGCTCCTCCTCCAGCTCAGTTACCTCCTTTTCAGCCATATCAACAATCAGTAGGAGGTCTCCAAAAGTTGTCCAGCTCCATTGCTTAAGGGCTTTAGCTACCCTCTTCTAATTAAACCAAAGGTTGATGAAGGGGTCAGGGTGAAGGTCTTTTTTCTAGTGGTCTTTAACAATATTCAAGAAAGATAAGTGCTGAGACCACACATTCAAATATCTAAAGGAGTTTTTCTGGTTAGTCATCTTATTTTGAAAAGTGATCAGTAAAGGCCTGTGGTCAGAGCCAGCAAGGCTTAGATGGGTAACAGATGTCTGCAAAAACTGTTGGACCCAATTTTCATTAGCAAGGACTCTATCCAGCCTTTCCCACAAATCCTTCCTTCTCCAAGTAAAGATAGGACCACAAAACCCCAGGTAAAAGAGCCCAACTTTTTGGATATTATCATTAAAAAATGATATATTGATGGGATTGGGAGGTCTGCCCCCCTTCCTTTCAGCAAGAGAGGAAACAAAATTGAAGTCTACTCCCACTAGCCAGGCCTTGTCAACTAAACCTTGGATGAGTTACAAGGATTCCCATAGATCAATTCTAGCCGCTTTAGAACTGCCAGCATAGACAAAAGAAGCAAAAACTTCCATATCCATAAAACTAAGATTCATGTGTAAGATTTTGGTATGGTTAAGTAGGATAGAGCACTTCATTTCTTTCCTACCAAAAACCCAAATTTTATTGCTAATATTAGTGAAAAGATTGAAGCCAAGGAAGGCTTCAGCAATTTTCAAAGTGTTTAGATGATCCATGGGTTCCAAAATGGAAATACACCACAGTTTATGCTTCTTATTCAGGTACTTAAGCCTTTTCAATGATAGGGGGTGGGCAATCCCCCTAATGTTCCAACACAACAGATTAATCATGGGGATGAGGGAGAAGAGTAAGGTTGGTACTTGGACCTAGTCCTCCCTCTATTTTTGTTAGACCCCATTTTTGTCTGATTGATATGAACCTCTAAACTCTGAAGCTCCTTGCCTTTTCCAAGATCTTGTCCTTCTACTTTATAAATCTTTTTCTTCTATGCTTTCTGAACTTGCTAATCTGACTCCAGTTCTTTATTCATATCTTCTACTAGTTTTTGATAAGGAGGTTCCACCACTGAATCCACCTCTGGATTCTTTACATTTCTGGGAAGTGGGGAGATAAAAACCTCCCCCACTGACTCAGCCTTTGGTTGAATCTCCAGTTCATTATCCTTTGTAGATAATTGGCCAGCAACTTTGCTTCCAACTCTAACTGTCTTTTCCACATAGGTTGAGTCCTTTTGTGTGGGAGACTTCTCAGTCCCTTCAGCAAGCAAGGTTTTCTTTTGCACTTCTATATTTCCAACTTCATGGATATTGATAGTGGCAGCCTCCAACTCCTGCTGAGGTTGGTGGTAAGTCCTTCTAATGGGGGGTTTCAACTTGTAGCACTCTCCCTATTATGTCCAAACATTTTGCAATGTTGGCAGTAGTGTGGTCTTTGCTCCATGATGACTTCTTGCTAGAACCCTCTCTGAGTGTCCCCAATATAAATTCTCTTAACATCAGGGAGGGTAACATCCCTTTCCACTAAGATTCTTGCACTTGCTTGTCTGGCCTTATTAAAAGTAGCAACATCAACCTTCAAGGGTGTACCCAAGGTGCACCCAATATTGAATAATGCATTCAGTTTAAATAAATGCAAAGAAAGTTTAGGTAACTTAAACCAAATAGGCACTGTGGGAGGTTCTTGTGATGGATCATAATCAGGTGACCATTTTAAAATTTTTTTTTCTGTTCCAGTAATGATGATCGATTGCTTTGCAAAAATTCTGGCATAGTCCTCTTCTTTAGTTAGCTAGATTAGGAGAAGCCTTCCATCCAACAGCCCTAGCTTCCAATCTAAAATCTTCAAAGATTCAAAATATTTTCTTACTAGTTCCATCTTTAGATGTCCCAAGCTAAATTTACCAATTAAGGTGAATTGAACCTCCATGTTTAACTCAGCAAGCTCATTTTCAGAGAAAAAAGCAGCAGGTTCCCCATCTTTATTACCCACAGGGTGAATGCAAGAGGCAGAACCTCTCCCAGCAGTAGTGTTATGAAAATCCTGAGGGAAGACCAGTAAATCAGGATCAAGAAAAGGGGAGGAGGGATTTCCAACCACCCCGGCATAGGTGGCTTTGGTCCATTGCAAGTTACTGTCCAAGTCAATAGGGGTATTCATGTTTCACTAGACCAAGACCCCCAAAAGGAAAAAGGCTCCAGGACAAACACAGACACCTGCTAAGGGAAGTAAGAAACCAACCAGCTACTGCCCAACAACAGGAACTTCCTAAAAGTAAAAATCCACAGCTTCCAAGAAAATAACAGGGAACACTAAGAAAAGTCATAAGAAGAAACAGAAGAAGAAAATCAGCTTCAGCTGCCCAATGTAACAGTAAAAGCTTCACTAAATCAGCAAGGAGCCTCAACTACCCCCAACAAGGCCTCCAAGAACAAAGCTAAAAGTTCCAACCAAGCCAAAGGAACTTCTTCAAGATCCAGCCATCTTTTATAACAATCTTCACAGCAAAACCTGGCAGCTCCATTACAACCAAAACCCTAGCAGAGCTCTGCTAGGTCCAGCCGCCACCTCCACATATAATGTAGTCCATATAGTTAAGTGCAAATAAATTGTGAAATAATATTTAAAGGGCGTAGAATTAGAGAACTATATAGTGATAGGCTAAAGCGTCTAATTTGGCCTATTATTTTAGGTTTTTATGCAAAAGGTTAGCCTCGAGGTGGAGGGATAAGAGGGAACTCTAGAGTGAGAGCTAGTCTCTTCCCTGCGTAGGCCGTTCTAAGAACTATTCAAATTTTAGATTAACCAATGTTCTTCATAGAATCTCTAGTAAGGGTAAAGAATATAATTTCTCCTATTTGTTACAATCTCTCCTACTACTTGTTTTTATTTTTACACATGTCACTAATTTCGTCATTTGAGGAAGAGTATTTTTAATATATTAAACCCAACTTTCCGATTTTCACTAAGTATTTTAGTTTAGGATTATAAGTAGTATTGAAGTGATAATTGTAGGATATAACCAAAACCAAACTATTTTCGACCTTCCAAGCTAGAGCGTGTTATTCTAGACTAGAACTTCTCTTGAGAGTCATCGTGATTAACCTCAATCTCCGTGGGATCAATATTCAGAGCTTAATCTGAAAGCCCTATATTACTTGATAATGATATGTATACATACGTAAAATCCCTAGAAATATAATTGAAATCTAACTTTGCTTGGGATCAAGTTTTCGGTGTCATTACCGGGGATTAAAATCCTCTAGTAGTAGTGTTAACTTCTTAATTTCTACATATAAAAAATAATATTGGGATCAAGTTTTTGGTGCCGTTGCCGGGGATCAAAATGGTTGATCTTGACTTTTAGGAGAATTTTAGTTGAAGTAACTAAGCTTAGAGTTAGAAATTTATAGTGTCATAAAAATTACTTTTGTGTGAAAAGTGTTTTTGTATGAAAAAGTGTTGTGAAAATTTTGTTTGTGTGAAAAATAAGGTGTTTGTGATAATATTTTGTTATGTTGAATATATTGTTTGTTTTCTTTGTTTAATTGTTAATGTATTTTTTGTTGTGTTGCATATGCGAAACAAAGGATCTGCAGGACTTGTGCCTATTGATCCCAAGTTAGAAAAAGCAAAAAAATAAAAAAACAGAAAGGGCTTGAAAAACTTGAAATGGAAATGGAAAACATTAAAATTAATAACATGGAAAATCATCATAAATTATTGAGGGATTATGTAAATCCTACAATAGATAAAATTCACTCAAGTATACAAACCTCGGTTGTAAAAGCTGACTTGTTTGAACTAAATCCAACAATTATCCAACTAGTGCAGAACAACCAGTTTGGGGGTACTCCTTCGGAGGATCCCTATTTACACTAATCATATTTTCTTGAACTTTGTTCTACATTTCATTATAACGACATGTCAAATGATGTTGTTAGACTAAGGCTTTTTCCTTGCTCACTAAGGGATAAGGCTAAAATGTTGTTATACTCATTAACACTTGGCTCTATTAAAAATTGGGGGGAGTTAACTCAGAAATTCTTAGCTATGTATTTTCCACCTTCAAGGACTACTAAAATTAAAAACGATATTATCTCATTTTATCAATATAAAGGGGAATCAATATACAAAACCTGGGAAAGATTTAAGGAACTTCTAAGTAAGTGTCTACACCATGCTCTGCTAGATTTGTTAATCATTCAAACTTCTTACAGTGGGTTAGTAGGATCCCTTATGTCTATAATTGAAGCGTCGCTGGTGGATCATTATTGTTAAAACCACTTGATGTAGCATATGTGTTTATTGAAGAAATGACTACAAATGAATTTCAATGACCCTATGCAAGGGAAAATCCTAAAAAGGTAGCCAGTGTTCATGTAACAGTTGTGATTGCAATTCTTGCATCTCAGGTTGCTACAATATCAAGGAAGTTGGACCAATTTGGAATGAACCAACCTCAATTTACTCCAGTAAGTGAGGAAATTTCATTAGGGTATATGATTAATTCTAACCTATCATATAAGACTTTAAATACCATAAACAACCCGTATTCTAACTTTTGCAATGCAAGTTGGAAGAACCATCCTAATTTTAACTAGTATCATACTACTGGTGGTGGAAACCAAAAATGGGAAAATAATCATGCAAATCCTTATGGAAGTTAGAATAATCAAGGGATTACAAACTATAGACCTCCATATCCACCAAACTCTAACAATGATCAACAATTTGAGGATAAGAAGATGTCTATAGAAGAAGTGGTATTGCAAATGGGAAACCAGTTGCAAGGTCAAAATGCTACAATTAGAAACATAGAGAATCAACTTGGAAAAATTGTTAATTTACTTAGAAATAGACCCCAAGGAATACTTCCTAAGAACACTGAGATCAACCCTAAAGAGAAGAATGATGAACAAATAGATGTTGTCCAATTAAGAAGTTGAAGAGAGATAAAGGATATGGTTAGAAAAGAGAAAGAAGTTGTAATAAAAACAAAGGAAACTAAAAAACCTAGAGAACATGTTTCTAAGGATTTGGAAAATTTAATATCATCAACTAAAATTAATTTAGAAAGATCACTACCTCCATTTCCTCAAAGACTGAGACAGCATGAGTTGGTCAAACAATTTTTAAAGTAAATGGAAGTACTTAAAAAGTTAATGATAAATATTCCTTTTGCTGAAGCTTTGGAACAGATGTCAAGCTATGCAAAATTTATGAAGGAGATATTAAACAAGAAAAAGAAGTTTGGGGATTATGAGACAGCTGCACTAAGTGAGGAGTGCAGCCCTATAGTTAAGAAAAAGCTTCCTAAGAAACTTAAAGATCCTTCTAGGTTAATAATTACTTGTGTATTTGAAGAAAGATTATGTGGAAAAGCTTTAAGCCATTTAGGATCGAGCATTAATGTGACACCTGTACCAACATTTTGAAGGTTAGGTTTAACTGATATTTCTCCTACTACTGTAACCCTTCAATTAACTGATCGATCTATCATTTATCCAAAAGGGGTTATAAAAGATGTGCTTGTTAAAGTGGATAAATTTATCTTTTCTGTGGACTTCATTGTATTAGATATTGCGGAAGATAAAGAAAATATAATTATTTTGGGGAGAACTTCTCTTATTACTGGACAAGCTATGATAGATGCGAAAAAGTGAAAGTTGACTATGAATATTAATGCCTGTGAAGCCACATTTGATATGTTAATGACTATGAAATATCCAGTTGAGAGAAAAAATGGTGATTATTTTGGGGTGGATGAAATTGATTATTTAAGTAAAGGCCATTTCCAAGAAAGTTTTGAGAGTAAGTTAACATGTGAGATTGAAATGGACTTTCATGATGAGTTGAAAACATTATTTAGAGAAGACTGCATGTATGTTCAAGATAAGTGTGAAATGATGGACGTTACCAAAAATAGTAAACTTTTAATTCCATCTATTGAAAAATCTAATGAACTTAAGATGAATGTACCCCATACAATTTTAAATCCTACCTATTTAAGGAATTCATCTAGACCACCAGTATTTATATCTTCAAATTTGACTCAATCACAAGAACAACCTGATATTGAATGATGAAATCAATAAAAGATATCCTAAGAAAGAGGTATTCAAAATCTCTGAATGACATATTTTGTGGTAAATAGGCATAATGAATGAGATTCTGATGTTGGGGCAACCAGTGTAACCATTCGGGTCATCGATGTTATACCAAATGCTTCGTGAGAGTTAACACATGGTTAGCTTTGTTATCTATTCAGTGTGATTATTGTTATGTTAGATTGGATAATAGTGAGATATTGGAATTTGATCCATGTTTGATGTGTAAGAGTGAATTGGATTAATGTTGTGTGGTAATTCCTTCGTCATGTCTAGATAAGTATATGATTTCTGGTAGGAGCAGGTTGACGAGTATATTACGTCATAGTTCTTAACCGGAGCTAGCATTACCTTGAAGCATGTAGAGTTTGGACTTGAATTACTCTATGTCAACTCTATTACTTCCTTTATCTGACTTTGTCTTCACTGAGTAAGGTCAGAACTTACTTATTGAACAACATCTAGATGAACTGCACTATTTTTATTTATCAGATTGTGTATACCTTAGACTTAGAGTAACCCTGAAATTGGAAACACATGAGGGAATTCTGGTCCATGGATGATAATCATATAAAGTTTTATAATACACCCACATTATTAGTGTAGTTCTGCCCATTAGAAATTGAAATTAAGGAGGGGAAATGTGAGTAGAAGGGAGATTGGATTAACCTCAGTAGTTGTTTTTTGTTTATGAAATTGTGAGTCTATGTATTGGAGTTTGTATGTATATGTTTGTGAGTCAAGTTGAATGAGTCATTGGAAATGACCAAACTTATCTCAATATTTTAAACTTGTTAGCATCTAGCAATTCCTTTTTAAAGTTTAAACTGTGTTCCTATTTATCTTCACTTTGTACCTCTTCTACCATTCAAAATTCTTTTATAGTGTTATGTCAAGCATGTTTAGAATAGATTTACTTTCTACTGTAATATTCCACCATGTGTTATTTGTTGATATTTTCGTAGGATGTATAGTAAATTGTAAAAGTCAACTTTCCCTGTCGCATATTTTTGTACTTCATTGTTACACCTATTTGAGCTTAAGTTTTAGGGGGGGGAAGAAAAATGTTTCAAATTTAAACCTTACTTGTTTCCAAAAGTACTACAAATAAATTTGTATTTTATTTCTAATGACTATTTTTATGTGGAGTCATCTTAAGGATATTAGAATTTTAAGTATAGAAATGGAGTAGATAAACTTAGTTGATATTTTTAGTGAAAAGGGTGAACCTAGAGTTAAGGATATTTATTGGAGAGCTTGGGAAAATGAATAACTATCTTTAATAGGAAAAATTATTTTTTTTAAATTAAAGATTCTTAGAATTTTTATATTTGAACATTTATGGCTCTCTTAGAAAGTATTCTAAAAAATATATACATTTTTTCAAGTGAAGGAAAGTAATAAGTTTAAACTTTAGAGGAGGATAGTGGAATTCAAAATTATTTAAGGACTCCTCCAAATATAGTAAACCTCATATAAAAAATCTTGAGGAGAAGCTTGAGGAGAGGTCCTAATCAGAAATTGGTTTCACTTGAGTCTTTCTAGATGAATGAACTTAAAATAATCTTAAGATTGATTTTTATACTTATATTAGTAAATTTTATTTTTAAGGGAGTTCTTAAGTCTAGAAAGTAAAGTTCATAGGATCTAAAGTTTGAAAAATCTGCATATATTTTGTAATTAGATGGGAAAACAAATTTCCAAGTTTGATGATAAATATTTTAGACCTTGGGCTAGTCAAATTCTCTAGAAGTTCTTCTAATTTGAACTATCACATTTTTAGAACAAAATTTTAGCAATTCTAAAGGATGACCCATTAACTCTAATCTACATAAATTATTTTAAAAATGTTGTATTACTTGAGGAGAAGTAATGTTTATGTTTGGGGGATTTTGATACACCTAAAATTTACTATTTTTCATGTTATATTTTATAATGATATTGCACTTTAAAGGTATGTTTTCTTGTGTTTATGGCTGTAGGTACATCAAATTCAGGAATTTTGAGTGATCGGAGAAAAAGGAACAAAAATGGACCAAAGCGGAGTAAACCAGAGGAAATCAGGTTGAATCGGGGCACACCGGAGCCAAGGGGACCTAAAATGGACACTTAAGTGCCTGTGTCCAGTGCTTAAGCACGAAAAATGGTGCTTAGGCAGCACCAAACAGAGAGGAGGGCGCCTAAGCGCCCTAGAATCGGCGCTTAGGTGCTGGTGATAGTTTTCAACATAACTTCTAGAATAAACATCAGATTTTGAATGATTTTTGAATCGGTGAATCATGCATATCTTTGAGAATTCATTAGAATTTATAAAATAAACTTTATAGATGAATTTGGGGTGGTTATATGGAGTTTTAATGAATATGGACAGTTTTGAAGAGACACTGAAGCATCTCTTGGGAAATTATAAAAAAAGGCTTGGAAATATTTTTAAAATATCTCTTAGACTCTTAAATTAATTAGAAGTAGAGAAGAAGGCTTGGAGAAGAACAAGAAGGCTTGGGCGTGAGCCCGAAGTGGGGCGGCAAGGTGAGAAAGAAAGAGAGAGAGTGAGAGATTTCTTTATTTCTTTTCACTTTGTTCTTGGAGAGGATTGTAAGGAGATTGCTTTTTCTATATAAGGAGAGTTTTATTTCTATCAGAGATAAGTATTTTCATTGTATTTTTATTTGAATTTAGTACTTTTTTTGTATGGTTTCAAAGTCTTGTTCAATGAAAAGTTGTTGTTGTTTCTCCATGTGTAGTGAGTAGTTTTCCTTACTCTTCCCACTTGTAATGAATTAGTATGCATGTGTAGGATATAGAATAGAGTAGAGTGAGAAATTGTTGTGATGATTTTACTTTTTTCCTCATTTACTTGTATACTTGATCAACTTACATGTTAAAATTAGTTGTGAGAACATGTAAGATCCGGGATGGTATTGTCTCAATCAACTGTGGTAGAATCACATGAAATTGTATGGATGAGAATGTAGTCCATATAGTTAAGTGCAAATAAATATGGAAATAATCTTTAAAGGGGGTAGAATTAGAGGACTTTAGAGTGACAGACTAAAGTTCCTAATTTGGTCTATTGTTTAAGGTTTTGATGCCAGATGTAAGCCTCTAGGTGGAGGGATAAGAGGGAACTCTAGATTGAGAACTAGTATCTTCCCTTCCTAGACCGTCTTCAAAACTATTCAAACTTTAGATTAACCATTACTTTTTATAGCTTCTCTAGTAAGGGTAAAAAATATAATTGCTACTATTTGTCACATTCTCTCTAACTAATTGTTTTTACTTTTACACTTTAATAATTTCATTTTATGAGGAAGAGTATTTTTAATATATTAAAACCCACTTTATAATTTTCACAAAGTATTTTAATTTAGGATTATAAGCACTATTGTAGTGATAATTGTAGGATATAATCAAAACCAAACTGTTATCGACCTTCCAAGCTAGAGCGTGTTATTGTAGACTAGAACTTCTCTTGAAAGTCACCTTGATTAACTTCATTCTCCATGGGATCAATATTCGGGGCTTAATTAGAAAGCCCAATATTACTTGATAATGACACGTATATTTTCGTAGATTCCCTAGAAATAAATTGAAATCTAACTTTGCTTCGGATCAAGTTTTTGGTGTCATTACCGGGGATTAAAATTTTAATGTAGTAGTGTCAACTTCTGAATTTCTACATATAAAAAAGATTATTGGGATCACTAAATTTGAGCATTAAAGTTGATTTTCTAAGAAACCTTGTATTTTTGTACAAAAATAATTATATTAAATTAAATACACATGGAAGTATTACGAAAGTTGGCTTTTTGTTCTCCTTGTGGTCATGAGCACTTAGGAAAAATAAAAGTTACTTTTTACAAAAGACTTTTCTTTTTAGCTTTACTTTTAATTTATAATATTGAAAAATTATTAAAAATCCTAAAAATACAAAAATATTTCAAAATGTGTCTAATTGTCTCATTATCACTTAGAACTCATTAAGATATTTTTTCCTAGATTTTTATTGTTAAAAATATATTTTTAAAAGCTTAAAATTAATTTTTTCTTATTTTCCCATTAAAATAATTTGAATAAATAAATTAAAAAACCAAAAAAATAAAAAGTTTGATTATCTGTATTTTTGGACTTAGAGAATTCTAATAAAAATATAAAAATAAAATTTTTAATTAAAACATTTTTTCACATTTAATTAAATCATTGAAGATTGTTAATAATTAAAAATAAAAATTACAACATTTAATTCAAAGAAATCATGGAACTTTGTCTAAGTATTTCTTTAACCTAAGGGACCTCTAATGTTTTTCTCGTGAATAAAACTTTATTTTGAATAATTAAAAAGTCAATTTTGGAAAATATCATTATCTGGATTTAAATATTTATTTAAAATAAATTAAATCTTGAAAACACATATCATTTTTGTCTAATGTTTTAATTACTCCATATGGTAGAAACTTTAAATTCTCAAAGTCATTTGAGTGGTTTTTAATGAATTATGAAATGGAACAGTAATTTTAGATTTTGATGCCTTAATCAAAATTTAAGGTTAACCAAGGGAAAATGGGTAATTTTTATCCTAATAAATATTTTTGGATGATTCAAACATGACGGGATCAAAAGGTAGAAACTCATTTACCACATTTTCACAATATCAACAAAATCATAATTTCTCTAATCTTCATGACTTCGAAGTCAATTAAGATCAAATGATTCCTAAGTGATGGGCTTAAGCTAGGAAGATGATAATTTACTTATCTTAAGCCTAAAATTGATGATGATGTGATCTTTGAATAAGAATAAATGTCACTTAAACCAAAATTTTAACCGCCACTAATTTTCCCCATTATGATTGTTAAGGGCCTTGGTAATGCCTAAGCTCGATGTCTAAACTCAATTAATTGGATTTAGAGGATAACATGAATCATGATTAACACATCTTTACTCTACAAGCCCAACTATAGCTTTGGAAACTAAAATCCTCACTTACCTAAATTTTCTTTACAGGCACCCACTCACATAACTCTTAAATGAAATATAAATTGATTAATTGAGTATCTTAGACCTTGGGATAAATAAAACATCAAGTTTCCATGAGCAATGGAATAACCTTAGCTTAACCTTGAATGATTAATGAAATGATCTGATAAGTTCAGAATGAAATCGAAATATTTTAAAAGATCTACAAAATGGTTCAGGGTCATGCTCCGAGCACTTTAAAACCACTTGAATATTTTGAAGGGCAAATTGAACTTGCTATATCTAGTTCAAAAATCATCCACTAAGATTTTTGCAAGATTATATATATGTTGCTAAACTTCACCTTTCAGGTGGAGGAATGTTAAGAATCAACAGGTATGCTTTTAAATTATTGCATTTACATTTATGTACTTCTTGTCTTGAACTTGCAAGTTAAACAACGATGTCACCATGCATGTCAAATCCAAAATTGTTAGGATAGCCTTAAAACCAAAACTAAAATCTAAAAAAAATTAAACAATATAAAATTCACCACCACAACATTTAAAATATAAAGACAACTCAAAATTTAATCACAAATCACAAAATAAAGATTGCAACTAAATTAAGATATCTCTCTCAGATGATCGAGAATCACTTAGAGGACGTAACCTAAGGTTGCTAATGAGACTTCTGATGGTCTAAATTAAAGTATGAAACTCATAAAGTTGATTTTAGTAAATTCATTTTGACAAAGTGAATCTAAAAAAAAATAGTAGTGCCAGAACGAGGGAATCATAGATATTTAAATAAGTATGACCTTAGGAAATAATTGATTTGACATCATAACTTGACACGAGGAGGTTGGAGTTAGCATTGAGGGCAGTACGACTATCTTCAACAACAAAAAATGTCTGCACAAGTTCAACCACTCCTTATAATTAAATAACATGTCGTATGATTTTTAGGTTGTCTGCCTAGTGTGACATAAATCCTCAGCAATTCTTTAGACTTATGTATGACTCTGCCATACAATATAATCTCTAACCTGCTTAATAAAATTGACAGAATGAAACATTTAAATATACCTCTTATAAATTTAAACAAAATCATAAGATAGCTTAAGAAGTCATCAAGGTTCTCCTCAGGATCTGTAACATCCCCTAGTTCCTCTTCCTTTGGATTCCACAATAAATTGTTCCAAATTTGAGTCATTCCCCTTACACACCTCTTTGTCCGATCTCATTAAAAAGTCTTATTTCAGTGACCTCTTTTGAAGGCAATATCCTCTAATTTTTATCTAGAGTTTTCTTAGGTGACTACAGTTGTTTAAGATGTAATTAACTATAAGGGCTTGCCTTTACAGAAAACATTCAAGCTTAATAAATAGGGAAACTTTTCAGCTTATATAAACCCTATTTAATTCTTTGAAGAATTAAATAAGCTTAATTAAAATCCTATTTAATTCTTTGTATTAATTAAGGGAACTTTTCAGCTTATAATTAAATAGTTTTGCAGATCAAACTGATGTCATATATTTCTTAGTTTAGTTGATCGAGCCTCACCCTCAAGTCACGTGTTTATCTTTCAAGATAAATGATTCGTTTGAGGTGTACTGCTCTTTTATTTAAACTATTAAAAATACAGGATCAGTTTGACTTCATATTTTTCTAAAGTATATATATGTGCAAATTAAAATGTGCTGCCGAAGTAGGCAAAGTAATTCTGATTCCGGTGACTGTCAGCTTCCAATAGGCAACATCCTAACTAAGTAGTGCCGACAATATTCTTTCATTTTATTTTTAACATGTGCTATTGAAAAATTTTCTAAAGCTTCAATATTACATTTATAGGACAAAAACTAAAGAAATACTTAAGTAAAACTCACTATCATAAACTATAACTTTTTATATAGTAATTTGAATTACATGAAGACAAGTAACATTTAAGTTATGAGGAATTTACTCACTTAAAATTTACCTATTTTTAGTGTACATTTTATGCTTAAATTATGCATATTTTTTATGATATGGTAACTTAAAAGAAAGTATTTTGTATCTTTCGATTTCAGGTAGATAGAAGGGACATTTAGAGAAAATGAGGACAAAATGGAGCAAAAATGGAAGATTTTGTATGGCGCCATAGCACCACTTATCGAGCACATTGGGCACTATAGCACCATAGACCGATGCTATAGCGCCAATAACCAACTTTCTAAAATATTCATTGAATTTGGCCAAATTTTGAAGGGGTGCTTGAGGTGACCCATGGTGATTTTTAGTATCTATTGATAGAGCCAAATTTTGGATGAAAAAGGAGAAGTTTGGGGTATGTTTGAAAGGACTATTGGAAGGCATGAGAAGACTTCTTGAAGGTTTTAGAGAGACAGAGAGAGTGTGTGCTTTTGTGTGTGTTAGTGTCTTTAGTTTGTGTAAGAGTTTGAAAATTTCTTCAACGAGACTTTAGAATTTGCTTAGGGAGAAGACATAAAGATAAGTATCTTGTATTTACGTTTAAGTTTTTGTTGTAAGACGTGTCTGTCAATATAAATAATGTGTTTTTGTTTTATCGTTATGAATTCTGAGTAGTTCCATTTCTTTCTCCTTACATATTGGAATTAATCTTATGGGATGGGAATGATGTAATAATCTCCTTTTATTTTATTTGTATAAACATTGTGATGGTATTTTCACCAGTTCTTCATTGAGTTTGCAAACTAACCATTTGTGTTGTTAGAATCAATTAAGAAACATAATGGGTTTGGAGGGCTACAACTTTAAAAACTAGTAAATACCACATTTCAACATGGGCAGAGCCAGCACGATCATCTTATTATTAGTGTTTTAAATTTTTTTGACCTTTTAATCTTTGTTTGTCTTTTAATATTTCCTTTTATTTTCTACAATAAATTAGTTTTTACCTGTTGCAAATACTTTGATACTTTTCTTATATCATATCTATCTCCAAATTAAATAGATGTTTTGCAAGTCATTATTAGGAATTTTTGCTTTCCTCGTAGGATCAATATTGGGGTTTCTAAGGGAAATCCTATATTACATAAAAGGATATGTATACTTGCATAGTACCCCTATGGTAAAGTCTTATTATCTTTTTTTCTAAATCAATTTATTTATTCAAACTAACCGTTAAATATAATTTGGGCCAAGTTCTTCGCAATATTTTGTAATTAAGAAAAACCACGTAGTTGTGGATTGGGTCACCACATCCCTTAACTGTAAATTTCATCTTCAAACGAAACCTTGCAACTTTCATTTTTTTCCTTACCAAAGCGGCTTCGGCTGCAATGTCATGATATATGTTGGACATGTAGTGAGATGAGGAGCTCCTAGTAGCTGATACCTTTCAATCAGGTGGAATGGTTCCGAAAGAATAAAGCTATTTAACTAATCATTGTAGCTTGCCAACAATAATGTATCTGCAAGCTCTACCTTGTGGAACTCTACCGCAGGACTCTGATCAAACTAGTTTAGATATAGAGTAGTGAGGTCAAAGTAAGAGTCTCTCAAGAAAGATGCCTTGGTATCTTCTTCTTCTTTTAGATTCCATTCATTATTACCACCGAGAACTGACGCTTAAGATATGTTAACGCAAATAACTAGCTCCTTTCCTTTCTTTCAACAAGGCTTCACAAGGACCCATGAACTACTCTTAAGCTCAACACTAATGCTGACATCTGCACCATCAGACACAGGGCTCATCCTCACATTGTTTATGTTTGTCCTACCTCTGGAACTTTCCTTCTCCAAATCAATATCATGGTTGAGACCTTATTCTTCGGTAGCCTCTAGATTTAGAGAAAGTCAGAACAATGTCTTCCTCTTTGCAAGGTTAATGAAATAAGATGCGTCAAAATGAGGATGCTCTTGATCCCCGATTAACTCTGTCTACGAAGAAGAACTGACATCAGATCTAAAGATGGAGGGAGTCTGAGTGTCGTTGCTCCCTATGTGACCAACAAAAGATAAGGTTTTCATTAAATTATAGTTAACTAACCAACATGATCTACTGGATAATCAAATTTGTTTCAAAAGAAGAAAGTAGAAGGTCAGAATGTGGGGTCTTTTTAGAGCTTCTTTTTCCTCTTCTTTCATTAGTTTCTTCCCTCTTAGCTACTTAATAGAAGTCTTAGCCACCATATTGATCTGCAACTTTTACTCTTCAGCTTCAGATGCTTCCCATAATTCTTGGGACATCTTACTATATTCGCTTGGATTCAAAACCTCAATTAACTTTGTCCTGATAGAAATACTAATTAATAGATAGAATCTTTCCCTCGACAAATGATGTCAAGCCTTTTCGTCTAGTAATGAATCTTCTATCACTTGCAAAACTAGCCAGATGGATGAGTAAGAGTCACCGAGTCCTTCGTCAAAACCAAGAGGAAGATGCACTTATGGTTCTTTACTTTGTTTTAAAGATCAATCAAGTGAATCTTCTTATTGGAAGTTAACTTCATGTATTTACCTAGATCAACCATAAAAGAAAAAAACATGAGAAAAATCTTCCATGATCAAGAGATTTCCATCTTGTGGCGTTGAACGATGAAAATCATGAATTCCGCTATGTGATCAGACTTGCATATACACAACAATTTAACATCAAAAAGATGTACAAAAACTTGACCCAAACTATATTTAGTGGCTAGTTTGCAAAATTGATATGTTATAAAATTTAGAAA
This sequence comes from Phalaenopsis hybrid cultivar, assembly GCA_002079205.1. NCBI lineage: Eukaryota > Viridiplantae > Streptophyta > Magnoliopsida > Asparagales > Orchidaceae > Phalaenopsis > Phalaenopsis hybrid cultivar. The sequence goes on along the minus strand of JXCR01104523.1, from coordinate 73,673 downwards.
ATAAATTACACATTAGGGGTACTACAACAGTTTATGTATCATTTCATGTAATAATGGACTTTCTTCAAAACCCTTATATCGATCCAAAAGTGAAGCGAGGTAAGAAATCCCCTAGGCTAATTATATTCTACTACTATATGGCTAACTTAGGAATGTCAATTAAAGTGTTATTTGTATTAAATTTTCTTAAATGAAAATCATATTTTTAAAATAACCAACAACCTCTCATAAATGATATTATTAGATATAACATTAACAACTATTCCTAAATACAAATATTAATTATAAAGATAACTTATTTGGATAAATTGGTTTGGAGAATTTTGATATGATAAAGACTACCCTTCTAATGTAATGACCTAGATAATGTTTAAGAATTAAATGCTTAAAACATAATGTTGACTGTGATAAGTAGGAGGATACATATTTATTACTTCTAATGAGCATAAAGAACATTGTTAATCTAAAGTTGGTGTCGACATGTATAGTAGTGCTAGGTAGGTTCTAGCCTCTCACCTCTAGATTATCCACTATGCCCTCTATATAGACCTAACATTAAATCTTAGTTCCAACTCTAAACCAAATTGATAAAGTGACCTAGCCTCTCACTTTGGAAACATCAATTCTATGCCCATTAAATCTTATCTCCCAATCTATTTGCACTCCCCTTGGACCATTGCCATGGTTCTTTCCAAAGTAAAATGTGAAACTAACTATTTGGTGAAATATTAACCCTCTCTGGTCATTTTATTTCACAACAAATTTTAACATTACATGTAATCAATTTGTAAAGTATTTAAGAACCGGTAAAATGCCTTCACATTAATGAAATAAGAGAAGATCTAAGAAAATCTAAATTCATAAATATTGCATCCATTTCATTGCAAAAGAAATAGAAAATAAAAATAATGGCATAAGCAGTAAAAAAATTAATAGAAATTTATAATAAATTATTTTTCAAAAAGTAACATATGTCTACCTACATTGTTTTGAGTGTCTAAATATGATAAGTGTTCTATTATTTTTATGAAAATATCTATCACCTATAAGCATCTAATAGAAATAGATCATTAAATTAGTATTCCATAAAAGTTGCATTGCCGCCTAAACTTTTCTACTAGCCAACCAGCCAATTTGAGTGCACTCAAGTTGCAAGATTAGTGCTCTCCTGAGTCTTACTTTCACTCACAACAAATTCTAACATAACATATTGCCACTTAAGTTATGTCAACGAAACAAAAGATATATTACTCATCACATGAAAATAAGAATTATTCTATCATAAAATAAAATTTTCTTTACATGCTAAAACTTCATATTGAAAGATAAGATAATAGAAAACTACTTAAGAAGCAAGCATAAAATAAAACAAAAAATTTTATTAAAATAAACCAAATCCACTAGAAAGTGTTTACTACAATGAAAAGATAATGAAAAAAATACAATACTTAGCTTTTCCCCTTAATGAAAAATGAAAATCTCTCCAACAAAGTCTTTTGTCGATATATGCTCCGGTCATACTATTCATTTACACTTTGTTGACCTCACATTTGGTTGAGGTATAGAAATTTCTTTAGTAGCCTAGCNAAAAACTTGACCCAAACTATATTTAGTGGCTAGTTTGCAAAATTGATATGTTATAAAATTTAGAAAATAAATTACACATTAGGGGTACTACAACAGTTTATGTATCATTTCATGTAATAATGGGCTTTCTTCAAAACCCTAATATCGATCCCAAAGTGAAGCGAGGTAAAAAGTCCCCTAGGCTAATTATATTCTACTACTATATGGCTAACTTAGGAATGTCAATTAAAGTGTTATTTGTATTAACTATTCCTGAATGAAAATCATATGTTTAAAACAATCAAAGCCTTCTCCTAAATGATAATATTAAATATAACGTTAATAACTATTCCTAAATACAATTATTAATTATAAAGATAACTTATAAAGATAAATTGTTTTGGATAATTTTGAGATGATAAAGACTACCCTTCTCATGTAATGACCTAGATAATGTGTAGGAATAAAATGCTTAAAATATAATAATGACAGTGATAAGTAGTAGCATACATATTTGTTACTTCTTTTGATAATAAAGAACATTTGTTAATCTAAAGTTGGTGTCGATATGTATAGTAGTGCTAGGTAGGTTCTAGCCTCTCACCTCTAGATTACCCACTATGCCCTCTATATAGGACCTACCAATAAACCTTAGTTCTAACTCTAGACCAAATTTATAAATTGACCTAGGCTCTCACTTTAGAAACATCAATTCTAAGCCCATTGAATCTTATCTCTCAATCTATTTGCACTCCCCTTGGACTATTGTCATCCAAACTAAAATGTGGAACTCACTAATTGGTGAAAATCATTAATGGACCATTGCCATTAATGTGACGACATTTTCACCGGTTTTTAAATGCTTTACAAACTAATATTGCACCATCAATTCTATGCACTCACTAAGGGGTAAGATTTTATAAACCGGTTCTTAAAATCGAAACATCAATTCTATGCCCATTAAATCTTATCTCTTAAATGCTTCACCGGGTCACTATATTTCACAACATATTTTAACATTACATGTAATCAGCTTGTAAAGCATTTAAGAACCGGTGAAAATTCCATCACATTAATGAAATAAGAGAAGATCTAAAAAAATCTAAATTCATAAACATTGCATCCATTTCATTGCAAAAGAAATAGAAAATGAACATAATGGCATAAGCAGTAAAAGAATTGATAGAATTATATAATAAATTATTTTTCAAAAAGGAACATATGTCTACCTACACTGTTCCAAGTCTCTAAATATGGTTAGTGTTCTATTATTTTTATGCAAATATCTATCACCTAAAAGCATCTAATAGAAATAAATCATTAAATTATTATGCCTCAAAAGTTGCATTGTCGCCTAAGCTTTTCTACTTGTCAACCAGCCAATTTGAGTGCACTCAAGTTGCAAGATTACTACTTTTCCAAGTCTTAGTTTCACATACAACAAATTCTAATATAACATATTGCCACTTAAGTTATGTCAATAAAACAAAATAGATATTACTCATCACATGAAAATAAGAATTATTCTATCATAAAATACAATTTTCTTTACATGCTAATACTTCATATTGAAAGATAAGATCATTGAAAACTACTCAAGAAGCAAGGATAAAACAAAACAAAAAACTTCATTAAAATAAACCAAATCCACTAGAAAGTGTTTAATAAAATGAAAAGATAATGAAAAATACAATACTTAGTTTTTCCTCTTAATAAAAAATGAAAATCTCTCCAACAAAGTCTCCTGCCAATCTATGCTCTGATCATACCTTTCAATTACACATTTCTCTCAAAATTCTCCATCAATCTCACTAAACTTAACAGAAATCTACATCTCCATCTCTTTTGTGCCCTCTCACTAAAACTCTCTCCAAAATCTCCTTTCTAGACTCCTCATGGGAGGCGCCAAGCCCCTCTTTTTAAAGAGACCCCAAAAACCTTTTTTTCCAAGAGACACACCTCTTCAGTAGAAGAGACACAGTCATTCACTCCAAGAGACACACCTCTAGCCTTTCTAGATGTCTAGATTTATCGCATGAGTCATTGGGGCATGCATAGCCATCCAATATCTTCGAGAACAACAAAAAACCACAAAAAAATTGTCAAAAATTGTCCATGGACGGTTTTTGGCACCTAGGCATTGTATTCTCTTTCATCTACCTACTAGACACCACCCTTAAGGCAACTCCACCATTTCGCCATGTTTCGCTCTGTTCAAGCTCCGTTTCACCTCATTTCAACTTTGTTTCACTCCAATTTGTAATGCCTACAAAATAGGCATGAAATTAAATTTTATTTAAAGTTTAATTTCATTCAAAAACATTTGATAAATGTAAAAGAGGTTAAACATAGAATGACATAGCAAAATGTGTCAGGTCAAAATTTTCTTACTTGCTCGTTTTGACTCCAATTTGCACCATTTTGCTCCATTTTCTCAAAAAATCTATTTCTTGTTCCGGGAACCAAAAACATGCAAATTACCTTCCCTTAGAGTGTAATATCATAAAAAATGTGCATAAAATGAATATTAGATGTATATTAAAAATACGTAATTTTAAGGCGCATCAATTCCCCCAAACCTAAACATTACATGTCCTCAAGTAACACTATAACTTTAAAAACCAAATTTGTTAACATGTGGAAGTGGGTTTACTTTTCAGATAACTAAAAATTTATTTTAGAAATGTTATAGTCCAAATTAAACGAATTTTTAGTAAAGTAAATGATATCTAAGGTAACAGAACATTTAGTATTAAATTTCAGAGTACTGATTTTCTATTTAACTCAAATATAATTGAAATTTCCACAAAGTTCAGATTTTTACAAAAACATTAATTTCAATAGTTATGATTTCTATAATAAAAAGTAATTTTACTAATACTTTCTAACATTAAGCTTATGATTGTTCTTGAGTTTTCTCTCTTGGAATGATTCAAGTAAAATCTATTTTTAGTTAGGTCGTATTCCTCAAGCTTCTCCTCCCTTTTTCATGCTTTTCTTTTCTTTTATTTATTTTTTTTTCTTTTCTATTTCTCTTCCTTTCTTTTTCAGGATGTTTTTAATCCCTACTTTTTTTTAGGTGTGGATTACTATATCTGGATAGGTTTTTAATGATTTTGATATTCATTATCCCTTTTCCTTAACTTAAAATCTACTAACAATTTTTAAAAAGAATTTTCATAGAGATTAAACTCTTTAAAAAAGTAATCTCAAAATCATTTATTTTTCAAAAATTCAACTTTTCCTGCTATAAAAACTAGAAATCATTTCCCTATTATTTCCTACTAAATATCTTAACTTATTTCATAATTTTTACTAACTTATCTATTAAGCTCTTCTCTATCATATCTAAAAATCAAAAACTTAGTATCTTAAAGATAACATGACATACCCCATGTCTTTTGTTTCTTAATTTTCACTAACTTTTCTATTAAGTTCATCTCTATGATTTACAAAAATCAAAGTTTTAGTATCATAAAGATAACACCACATACCACATGTCATTTTAAAAGTAATCTTAAATAAAATACAGGTTGCAAAGGACAATTAAAGTTAAGTTTCAAAATAATTTTTCTTCCCCCAAAACTTTATTTTAAACATGTATAACATTAGGTACATAAAATATAATTTGGAAGGAAAATAGTTTAGAAAATCTATTTATCACAAATGCCTATAAGAAAAATCTACAACTATTAAACTGGATTGAGAACATGTAGCTGAAGGTAAATCTAAATTAAACATGTTAGAATGAAATTAAATAAACAAAAGTATATCTAGCATAATAGTTATTAACATAGGAATATAAAAATATTGTTCAAGTTACTTATAATATTGAAACACAAAAAACAAGCATATATGATCAAAGAGGTTAATTCATCCTTTAACTCATCGCATCTCACTACCTTACTTCCTATATTTAATGGGAATCACTACACATATATATTAAGTTCCTTCCATAAATTTTATATGAATATCCACATGGACAAGATTTCCCCTATCAAGTGGGGTCACGAACACTATTCTCATGTATCTCCTTATCCCAATAAGTTTTCACCTCTAACATTTGTAAAGATAGTGCAATACCATCCACGTGTTGCTCATGAAGTTGATTCATGACTCCTACCAAATGAAAACAAGGTCAGAGAAAGGAAACAATAGAATTTAGATGGAACTATCACTGCTATAACTCAAGATGTCTTAAGTAAAATTCTGGTCCAGTTAAGATCCGAGTCGTAGTGAACTTGACAATCAACTACAACAAAAGAACATATAAAAATTCCCATATCAAATTTTCATTTAAGTAAACACCGATCAATCATAAAATCTATTCCAGATCTTGAGATTCCTATTAAATTCTTAATTTTTAGTTTTTTTTTTCAACTTCTCAAATTGATTCCAATTATTCCTCCTTGAGTTTTATTCTAGATCAAATAGTCTCTTACTAGTATTTTCAATTTGAATATTAATATCATCCTTAAAATTTATAAGAAATAGATCTTTATATGATAATTCTAGGTCTCTTAAATTTTTAATTAGTTTCTCCCTAGATGATTGAAATTTTAGGTCAAATTCCACTAGAATATTCTTCTATCTTAGGTTATCTTCTAATTATTCCAATTGGTAATGAGTAAATGGTGGAGGTGGTTTTTTAATATTTATCTTGGTTAAGGAAAAATATTTTTCTAACTCCTTAGGAATTTTTTCCGTTGGCTTTTCAATCTCCTTATCCTCATTTCTCAACTCAAAATTCTTTCGAAACATATCCTCCAAGTCTTGTAATTGTTAGTTCGATTTCTTTATCTTGCTCATCATTTTTTTCCTTATAGCTTATTTTTCGTTCACTAGGTAAAATATTTGGATAATTAATATTATTTGAGTGAACATTCCACCCCAATTTGTTTTCAATATTCCTTATAGCAGCCCCTTGACTTTTCAATCAATTTTCTATTTGATAAACAACCCCTTTGTAAAACATCTCCTTCTCCTCATATGATATATTAGAGTTAAATTCATATGGAAACTAAGATCCAAAGTTATAGTTATCATGACTATTCCAATTACCTAAGAGATCATCTTGATTATGATCACATGATTGGTTTCCTTTTTCATAATTGTTTTTCCAGTTAAAGTTGGAAGGATTCTCTCATCCTGGGTTGTTGTAATTCACATAAGGGTTATTTGAGTGATTGTTTGTCTCATCAATATTTTCAAAAGAGTTAGTGTCAACTATCTGTCCAAATTAATTTTCTTTATTTACCAGGGGTTCATGAGGTTGACACATTGCATAATGCTATAATTTTCTTGAAATATCTGCAATTTGAGAAGTTAAATAATTTTGTTTATCATCTTCATAGTAATTCATCATTTATGTAATAGATATTGAAGATCTTTTATTTTCAATAATCCTCCTAGCAGTCCTCTCCATTTCTGAGTTGTATAACTTATGGTCTTTAGTTCCTGAACAACGCATACAAAATTAGATACTTAACTAAAGCACGTAAAATAATAAAAAAAAATTGGTGTTTTAAATTTTATTTTGTTAAATTTAAAATAAACACACTAAATAATAGCACTACAATTTAAAAATGTATATCTTCTAAGTTGAGCTAAAAATTATCTTAAAGTTCTCACTGCAGCATCCTCGGAAATTGTGCCAAAACATGACTCAGCCCGCAATTTCGTAGTAATTTAACTTCCAAAAGATGACAAAAAACATGACCAAATTTATATTTAATGAATAGTGTGCAAAATTGATATGTTAAAAAATATAGAAAATAAATTACACTGTAGAGGTAATACGTAAGTATTCAAATCGTTTCAAGTAATATAGGGCTTTCTTTAAAAATCCTAGTATTGATCCTACAAAGAAGCAAGGTAAGAAATCCCTTAAGCTAATTCTAGTCTAATAATATCAGGCCTAATTTGGAATGTCAATTAAAATGGTTTTTCTATTAACTATTCATAAATGTAAATCTTAATTTTATAACAACCAAGAATCTCTTCTAAATGCAAATATTAAATGTAACCATAACATCTATTCTGAAATGCAAATATTAGCTCTAAAGGTAACTTATCTGGATAAATTGGTTCAGAGAATCTTATGAAGATAAAGACTAACCTTCTCATGCAATGCCCTAAATAATGTCTAACAATGAAATGCTTAAAACATAATGTTTCCACAAATAGGATGTGTAAAATTAATTAAGTTAACTCCACCTCGCAGTGACACCAAAAAATGGATTTGTTATTTTATGAATCAGATGTTGAAGCAATTTATATTGGGATTCTAGGCAAGTATACTTATCGTTATCTATTAATACAAGACTTTTTGTTTAAGCCCCAAATATTAATCCCACGAGGAAGGTTTAAATTCAAAATAGAAATTTAAATTAAGAAATTCAAAATTATAAAGAAAATCTACAACACTAATTTCAAATGTTTGAGGTGTTATTAGAACTAAATTACCAACTACTGGCAAAACTATAAAGCAAAACTAAATAATAACTACCAAACTATATTTTTATGATGAAGTTATCCAATATGAGAAAGCAATATTCCCACTACAATGAGTTATTGGTTAAATGAGAGAGATAAATGGTTTTAATATGTCTTGTGCCAAATAGGAGCAATTATAATTCTCTACACTTGGACAAGTGTAATAGAAAATTATTGGTTAATCTTAGGTTTAGTCTCTAAATCTGTGGTTAGGCTGGGAGGATACTGGCTCTCATCTTCTTCTCCTTAACTTGTGAGTTACTGATAAATCTAAGAGGATAATAAGGTCTATAGTTAAGATTCCCTTGATTATTTGAATTTTCCTAAGGGTTCACTGAATTGTTACAACTATTTCAACTAAGATTAGAGTGTTTTTTTCATCCAAAATTATAATAATTAGAATAGGGATTATCATTCTTATTATTTACAGTATTCATAGTTTCATAAGATGATTGAGTATCAATTATATATCCTAGTGAATTTTCCGCAAACACTGGTGGAATTTGAGAATAGTTCACTCCAATTTAATCAATCACTTTGATATAGTGGCAAATTGAGATTCTAAAATAGACATTGCATCAGAGTCATGAATAATAGCTACTCTCTTTGGATTTACTCATTCAGAGGGCCATTGAAAATTATTAGTAGTCATTTCCTCTAATACAGAAAATGCTTCATCAAAAGGTTTTGACAGTAATGATCTGCCTGCAGCAGCATCTATAATAGATCTAAGTTATCCTACTAATCCATTGTAAGAAATATGAATTATTAACCAATTTGATAAAGTATGGTCTAGACATGTCCTTAGAAAATCTATAATTCTTTCCAAAGTTTCATATATTGATTCCCCTTCGAACTGACAAAAATATGTAATATTGTTTCTAAGCTTAACAGTTTTTTAGGGTGGAAAATATTTAGCTAAAAATTTTTGTGCTAGTTCTCCCAAGTTCTGATTGATCCAATTGCTAATAAATTTAACCAAGATTTAAGTTTGTCCATTAATAAAAAAGGAAAAAATCTAAGTCTGTTTATCCCTTAATGAAAAAGGAAAAATTCTAAGCCTAACAACATCATTAGACACTCCATCATGTTAAAAGTAGCACAAATTTCAAGAAAACTAGCAAGATGTAAGTTAGGATCTTCAGTAGGTGTACGTACATACTGATTATTTTGTACCATTTGGATAATAATAGGTTTAAGCTCAAATGAATTAGCAGCAACATCCGAATTTTCAATAATCGAGTAAAGTTCATCTGCTGTAGGATTAGAATAATCTTTTAAAGGTCTTTGTCGATTTTTATTTATTCGATTATCTAAGTTATTCGTCATTTCGTTCTAATTTCTTTTTTTTTTCAAACTTTTCTAATAGTGCATTCGAAATCTGAATCGTAAGGTACTAAACTTTCAGATCCAATACTATCCATAAATAAATATAATAAATAAAGAAAAATTTCTTAAAAGTACTCTTAAACTTCAAAAATATATATTTTATGATTTTTAATTTTTTAAAATTTTATTTTATTTATTTTATCGCTAAATTTCATAATTTACTAAATCTATTTAATTTACTGTTACCTTCCATGGCAATGGTTATTTTTAGTGCTCTCTGTCAAATGGCGATGTCAATGCCCCCACTGTTCTAGACTCCTCCTTCATGTTGGCACTGTTTGCATCCTTATTGGCGCCGTCGGTACTGAGTATTTATTCCAAAATGCCATTTTGACTCTAAATTCCATCTTTTTTGCTTCCTTTTTGATTGAAGTGCTAGAAATCATTAACCTGCAATATAACATGAAAAATATCTTATTTTAAAGCACAATATCACAAAAAATGAGTATAAAATATAGGTTAAAAATGCATATATTTTTGTTGTATTAGATTACATATTCTTTACCTCTTCCAAGCATAATAAACATTGTCTAATCTATTGTTAGTGTTGACATAGTAGTGTTGGGAAGGTTCTAGCCTCTCACCTACAGATTACCTATTGTGCCCTCTCTATAGGCCGAACTAAGGACCCTTATTTCCAACTCTATAACAAATTGATAATAGAATCTAGTCTGTCAACCTATAAACATCAATTCTACACCCATCAAATCTTATCTCCCTATCTATTTTCAGTCTCCTTTTACAATCGCCATGGCTTTTTCCAAAGTAAAATTTGGTACTCACTAGTTGTGTAATCTTATCCCTCTAAGGTTATTAAGTTTCTAAATAAATTTTAACATTGTGAGTGATTAGTTAGTAAAGTAAATTACGATCCGGTGAAATATAATCACATTAATGAAATAAAAGAAGATTTAAGCAAATCTAAATTTCTAATCATTGCTTCTATTTCATTGCAAAAGAAAAAAAATTTAAGATAATGGCATAAAAAGTAAAAAAGATGTTAGAATTATATAATAAATTATGTGCCAAAAATGACATATGTCTATGTACCCTCTTTCAAGTGTATTAGTACGCTTAGTATTTTATTTGTTTATGCAACTATCTGTCACCTAGAAGCATCAAATAGAAACAAATCATTAAATTATAATTCCTTAAAAGTTGAGTTTGTCGCCTAAACTATTTTACTAGCCAACTGATCAAAGTGAGTGCACTAAAGTTGCAAGATCACTGCTCTCCCGAGTTTTAGTTTCGCATACCACAAATTTTAGCATAGCTTATCACCATTTAAAATATATCAGTGAAACAAAAAAAAATATTACTAATCACATGAAATTAAGAATTATTATATCATAAAATATAATTTCCTAAACATGCCACTACTTCATATTAAAAAAAATGTGTATTGAAAACTACACATGTTGCATGGATAAAACTAAATATAAAACTTCATTAAATATAAGAAAATCCACTAGGAAGTGTTTACAACAATTACAAGATAATAAACAACACAATATTTAGCTTTTTTCCTTTGAAAGAAAGATGAAAAACTCTTCAACCATGTCTCCTACCGATCCATGCTCTGCTCATACAATTCATTTACACATTTCTCTAAAATCCCTCACCAATCTCTTCAGTCATGATCAAAATCTACAACTGCATCTCCTCTCTGTAGTCACACTAAAACCCTCTTCAAAATCCTTCCTCTAGACTCTTCATGAGAGGCGTTAAGCCCGTCTTTTAAAGAGATACCAAAACCTTTTTTTTTCAAGAGATGCACCTCTTCACTAGAAGAGACACACCCATTCACTCCAAGAGACACACCTCTAGACTTTTTAAATGTCTAGATTCATTGCATGAGTCATTGAGGCGTGTATATCCATCTAGAACCTTCAAAAATAGCCCGAATCCACTAAAAAAGGTAAAAAACTATCCTTTGACAGTTTTTGGACCCCAGGCGCTAGTTTCATGTGCCTAGGTGTCGTCTTCTCTATTATCTAAAGCCTAAGTGCCAATTTTGGGCACCTAGGCACCACCCTGCATGCAACTCTATCGTTTCGCCACGTTTTGCTTTGTTTCAACTGTGTTTGGCTTTGTTTCAATACCATTTTGCTCCAAATTGTTATATTTACAAGATAAGCATGAAAATAATCTTTATTTAAAGTATAACTTCATTCAAAAACATGTGATAAATGTAAATGGTGTTAAGTATAGAAAGAAATAGCTAAATCTGACAGGTTAAAATTTTCTTCTTTGCTCATTTTGACTCTAAATTGCACAATTTTTTCAAAAAATCTACTTCTTGCACATGGATTCAAAAGCATGCAAAATAACTTCCTTTAAAGTGAATTATCATTAAAATTTTGCATAAAATGAACATTAAATGTAGATTAAAAATATGTAATTTTATGGTGCATCATTATGCAGTCCGCTTTGAGCTGGGTGAGGATAATGTCTTACTGATTTAGAATAGTCTGAAGCTTCCAAAAAAGCAAATGGAAAAGGACCTGAATAAAATTTTTAGGTACATCACAAGTCATCCCCCAGAATAGTCCCCGATCATTTAGACCTGGAGCCTCTAGCATAATGTCATTGTTATGAACATCTCTCCTCTCAAGCCTTGAAACATTGTCAGAAGACAACACCGAGCGTTGTGATGCTAGCACTGTCTGAAATGCCTTGGGTGAGCTTTTGGATTCCATGCGATTGTTCAAAAGATGGACAAAAAATAATGTGACAACCAAAGAGTAAATAAAAAAATGACATTATGAAGCATGGCTCGAAGGGAATTTCAAGGGTCGCCGCCTCGTCTTGAAAACAGAGGATTCACATTGCATCATAAGAAAAAAAAAAGTATTTACATAACTAATAAAATAAAAATAATTTAAAAATATATATTTGCATAAAGGAGCTACTAGTGTCTCCTTACATGTTAGGATGAGAAAACGGGTTACAAGATCCTGAATATAATCGAGACTAGGTTGATTCAATACATGAATCAACACATCACCCAAAAAGATCCAAGAAACCTACAAGGTAACAAAATAATTTTTTCACAACAAAAAAACCCCTTAAGCACAATGGAAGCTAAAAATGAAAAGAGAATGAATGAGAAGAACGGCTGACAAACTATCTCCAAGGATCTTAGTTAGCTATTCTGAAGTGTGGAACCTCAAGCATGTCTCCCTACAATAGAAACTATAGGGTAGGGGGGTTGAGCAGCAATTGTAAATCATTAGAGCTTAGGCTTTGTCTAGCTAGCCAATTTGCAGGCTGGTTCCCTTCCCTATATTTGAAAGAAAAAATGATATGGGACCTTGAAGTTGCATTTTTGTTTTTTTGAATCCAGTACGCGTGATGACATGGTGAATCATCATCATGATTCAACATCTTGATCACAGCTGCAAAATCTACATCTAACCATAAATTATACCAGCTAATTTTTTTGACAAGGGTAAGAGCCCGAAAGACTGCAATGAGTTCTGTTTCAATAACATCAGCAACCATAACAGGAGTATAGAAATATAGGAGGCATTTTCCAGGATGATTTCAGTAGACTATATAAACCAACACAGTGGCGGTTGGGGAAGGAGCTCTGCTAGTGTTTCTAGCGTGATGAGGATTTGCAGGAGTTGGCTGGAGGGTAGAAGAGAACTTTAAGGATCTTTCCTTTGATTGGTCTTCTTTTGGAAGGGCCCTCTCCTGGTTTGAACCCTCCTGGGACTGGAGTTTTGTTGGGTCTACTGTTCCATTGAAGATGAAGTTGGCAACAGATTTTTTGGTCTTCAAGTGGTGCTTTTCTACTTACCCACTATCTTGGTGGTTGTTTCTTTCCACCCCTGGTGTTTGCTTAAGCTAAGGAAGTGTTGTTTCTGTTTTGCTAATTTCTCGGGCTTGCAATCTTTTGAAAAGTTACTATTCTATTGATGGTTTGCCTTGGTATTTTCCTGTTCCAATGTTAGAGAGATAGATTTCTTCTGTTTCTCTTTCAATGGCTATTCCTTTAGATGTTGAAACTAATGCTCAGTGGTCTAAGGCTACCTATGTTGGGATTGTGGGAAAATCTGCAAACATCCTGCTTGACCTTGATAAGTTAGTGTTCCCGCAAGCATTTCTTGACACTGTTGATGGGAAGGATGCTTGCCTTTGCAGCAATCCTTTAGGCACTAAAGAAGGTGAACCAACAATATATTTCTCTCAACAGGAAATTCTACCTCTGAATGAAAAAGTGAAGATCACAATGGCGGGTAAATTTCAGTTGGGATATCCAAAAATGGAATTAGTTAGAAGCTTCTTTGCTTCGCTGAATTTTATTGGAGATTGACAAATAGGTCTGCTAGATGGTAGACACTTACTCATACAACTTTAAGGGGAGGAGGACTATGCTAAACTGTTTGCAAAGAAGTCCCTACAAATTGGAGGAGCTACCATGAAGACCTTGAAATGGTAATCTGATTTTGACCCTAGCAAAGAGCTACCAGTGGTTCCCATTTGATTTAAACTACCTAGGATCCCTCTCCCATTTTTCAATCTAAATGCATTATTCAACATTGGTTGTGCTCTTGGTAGGCCACTGAAGGTGGATGCCCCAACATATAACAAGGCTAGACCAACCTTAGACAGAATCTTCATTGAAAGGGATATCACCGTACTTGAACTAAAAAGGATTTGGATAGGGTTAAAGAATGATGGTTTCTAGCATGATGCTATTCTTGAGGAAAGACCTTATTATTACCACCATTGTAAAATTTTTGGGCACACCAAGGATAACTGTTACAGGCTTCACCCCCCCTAAAAAAATTACCCTCACTAAGGAAACTGTTAACTTATTTACTGCACAGGTGCCTATTTTACCAACTAATCCCCCACTGGTTGTGGCACCCACCCTTGAGAATACTGGTGAAGCTCTTTTGGACAATTCCAATAGCTCTACAGCTCATTTTGGTTGCCCTACCTTCAACCTCTCTTAAAGTCATCAGGGAGGAATTAAATGATGTGAGTATCATTACCCCCCCAACTTCTGAGAGCTCACCTAATGAAGGCAGAGAGATTATTAAGAGGTCACTTTGCATGCTAATACTGACCTTAAAGCCCCTGAGAAAGAGAAAATTGTTGAAATGGAACTTCTCTTAGAGGAGTGGCAAATACATACAACTAAGAGGAAAAAGAAACAAGTATCAGAAGTGCATAAATTACAGTATTGTCATACTGTTATGGACACAGGTGGCAAGAAGAAGGTTGGGACTTCTTCCTCTAGAGGAAGGAACATATCAAGATCTCAGCCCTCTCTCCATATCAACCCCCTTAATAGTTAATTCACTTTGTTGGAATATCAGGGGCATTGCCCACCCTTAGTCTCTAAAAAGACTAATTCATCTCAATAAAAAGTATAAACATTCGTGTTTTGTTATCCTTGAACCCATGTTTCATTACAACTCTCAGAGATTCATCAATAAGTTTTCTAGCTTCTCACATTATGCTAATACCAATAACAAGATTTGGTTTTTTGTGGAAGGAAAAACAGTGGACCATTCAGCTTGACCACTCACAGTTTATCCATCTTTCTCTGTAGATCAAAGGTCAATTGGAGTTTGCTAATTTTATTTATGTTGACTGTCATAAAAAGGACAGACAAGAGCTATGTAGGTGGATTCAGTAGATCAGTTAGCATATGTACTCCCCTTGGCTGGTTGGGGGAGATTTCAATTGCATTACCACAGCAGCTGAAAAATCTGGTGGTAGGATTCTTAATAATCCCAAGATGACTTCTTTTAGTGATAACATTCATAAAGCTGGCTTGTTTGATCTGGAATTTCAGGGCATCCCTTTTACTTGGAAAAGGGGACAGATGTGGGAAAAACTTGCAGAATCCTTGTGAACGACTTATGGTTCCATCAATACCTCCTAACCTTTATCACTATCTTAACACTAGTTGGTTGTGACTATAGGCCATTAATAACGTCTATCATAGCCAGCAGAAATTCTATTCAAACTAATTCTTTCAGATTCCTGAATCTGTGGTCTACCCAACCCTTGTTTGTTAACTTTGTTGCATCTAATTGGACTAGGGTAGACCACATTGATCCTTTTATCAAACTCAGCTTACGGCATATCAAGTTGAGCAAAGCTCTTAGAAAGTGGGGATGAGACACTTTTGGTAATGTGCATTCCAAAGTCGCTACTAATGAACATGAGGTAGAGGCCCTTGAGGTTGCTATCCAGAATGGGACTGCTGAGGAAAATTCCTTACTCACTGCTCAGACTAATCTACTCACTTCCATTGAGAATCAAGAACATCTGCTTAAGCAAAAGACCTCTATTAATATTTTTACTTATGGTGACAGAAATACAAAAGTTTACTATGCTTACATAAGTTACAAGAGAAAATGTAATATTATACATTCCATCCAAACTTCTGAGGGGTGCTGGCTCCATGACAATGAAAACATTGCTAAAGTGTCACAAGTCACTATAGCCTACTGCTAAGCTCACCAACTGTTGTCAACACTAACAATGATACCAATTACTTCACCAAGGAGTTGATCTCGTAAGCAATCATAGACTTACTGACCCTGCCACAGAAACTGAATTCTGGAAGGCCGTGAAAACTATAGAAAGCTCCAAGTCTGCAACCCCTGATGGTTTTACTACAGACTTTTATAAAAAATCCTTGAATATCATTAAAATGGAGGTGATTGAGGCTATTATCAGTTTCTTCAATGAAAGCAATCTTCCCAGCTACTTCACAGACTCCACCTTTGTGTTAATTCCTCAAGCTGACATGCTGAAGAATTGGGATCACTATAGGACTATCTGTCTTACTTTTGTAATCAGTAAAATTATCAGCAAGATCCTTGTTAGAAGACTTCAACCTCATCTTGATAAACTGATCTGCCACAATAAAATTGCTTTCATTAAAGGAAGATCAATTGTTGACAATGTATTTCTTACACAAGAGTTGCTTTTTGACCTGGATTAAAACTATAGAGGTAGGAATTTGATTTACGAACTAGATATCAAGAAAGATTATGACACTATTGATTGGAATTTTATTTTGAAAATTCCTACTGTAACGGGATTCCAACATGATTTTTGCTCTCTCATAAATAGATGGCTCCCCAACAGCAATCACTCCATTCTTATCAATGGGAAGTCTTGGGGCTCTTTTTCTACTGCTAGCGGACTCAAGTAGGGTGACCCACTCTCCCCCACCATCTTCATCACTGCCAAGAACTACTTATCCAGAATGTTAGACAAGGCTCCTCTCACTCATAACTATTTAAGATACCATCACAAATCCAAGGTGGTCATCTGTCATTTAATCTATGTTAATGATGTAATGGTATTTTCTAGTGCCCACAAAAATGTTGTTAAAAAGGTACACTAATGTTTAATAAACTTTCAATCTCAGTCTGGTATGGTGTTCAATCTTGCTAAGTGTCAATTGATATTCAATATAAGATACTCTCCAAATTGCAATCATTGGATTTTTTATCACACTAGATTCTCTATAGCTAAACCCCCTATCAAGTATCTAGGAGTGCCTCTCATAAGTGGAAGATCCAAGCAGATACAATTTGATGAGGTGTTTCATAAAAATTATTCTAACCTATCGAGCTGGTCTCATTCTTTCCTATCCAATGGTGGTAGAATCACTTTACTCAAAAGCATACTCAATAATTTTCCCTCATACTCCTCCAAACCACCTTTATGAAGAAAAGCACAAAAATTCAATTGAAGAGAGCCTTTAATACATTTGTGTGGTCTGGAAAAAGGCAACAACTACACTTGGCTTCTTGGTAGAAGGTTGCTAAACCCACCCTGGCTGGGGGAACTGGGTTTGAAGTACTCCAAAAGCTCATCCTAGTCAACTTTTGCAAAATGTGGATCAACTTTAGAGCTCAAACATCTATGTGGGACAAATTTATGAGGGGAAAGTTCTGTAAAGATCAACACCCCTCTCTCACTACAATGAAAATGGGTGACTCCAGGATATGGGTGAACATGCTGAAAGTGAGGCATCTAGCTGAGGAGATGTATATTTAGGAGTTGGGTACATGTAATGTGAACTTTTGGCTGGATCATTGTTGTCATAAGAATTGGCTCAGTGCCCCCCCACTGATTTTAATCCCTCCCTTACTATGGTTGATTGCTGGGAGGGTGATCACTGGTCCATCACTAAACTACAGTTTATTCTTCAGGAACCACATATTACTCAGATCTCTAAAATTCAATTTTACATAAGTAAGAAGTATAGAGTTATCTGGCAAAGCTACACTAACCAAAGTCTTACTAAAGCTATTTATGCAAAGCTTTTTAGCTAGGACCAGATCCCTTGGGGAGAAGCCATAAAAAATAGATTTCTCTCCCCCTCTATGTCTTTCTTCTATAGGAGATTCTTCAACAGCTTGTTGCCCACTGATGACATACTTAAATTAAAGGGTTTTAGGGGGACATCTAGATGCTACCTATGCTTGAAAAATGAGGAAAACATCAACCATATTTTCCTCATCTATAACTTTGCCCAAGGAGTCGGGACTAAATTTTTGGCTATGCTAAGGTTGAATGTTTCTGAACTTGATTGGTGTACTCTATCTGAAGGATGGCACAACTAGAAAAGAAAAAAGTATGACCCCATTCCTTCCATAGTCTCTTGGTTTCTTTGGAAGTCTAGAAATAGTACTAAACATGAGGATAATTATATCTAGAACTCTGATGTTGTAAGAAACTGTATCTCTTACTTAACCAAAATGATTCAGCATAAAAACTTCCCTAATATCTACAATACTATGATCACAAATGTTAGAGAGCCACCTAAGATGGAAAAGATCTATTGGAAATGTCCTCAAAAGTCTACTATTAAGATCAATATTGATGGCAGCTTTATTCATTGGGGTGCAGTGGTAGTGGGTGATTTTAGGGACCATTCTATTTAATGCCTTCTTTTTATCCATGCACCTACAATAGCGAGAAATGCACTTGAGGCAGAATTGACTGTTGTATTCTTGGCCTTAACCTTTGCTTGCAAAGCTAAATGGCTCAATATCTTGTTTTTGGTGGACTCTCTATCGCTCATCAAACTGTTGGGATCTGAAGACCAATCCTCCTGGTCCCACACAAAATGGAATCACAAGATAAGAAACTTCAACAACATCCTTAACTTCCACATTACCTTTATTTACAGGGAGGGAAATAAACCTGGCAATTATCTTATCAGACATGGACTTCACTCTAATTCTAAATCTCCTGCTGCTATTCTTTCAACTCCCTTAGCTCTCCAACTTCATGGTGATTCTATTGAGGTTCCACAACTCAGAATTAATGCTAACCAGCTTAGTGGATCTACTGTCCCCTCTCCTAGGAGACCTTAACTTCCTCTGCCTTTCTCCATTTATGTTTTCAAGTTACTCTTCAGTTTCTTTCTGTTATATAAATATTTAACATTTTTCCCATATATATATATATATAAGATGGAGGTGGCGGGTGGCATTGAGGTAGCTCTGCTAAGGTTTCCATGGACTGTCTGAGGTTTGTGGTGGTTTCCAACTCTTCTCTGATCTTAGCTTTCCTTTTTCCTTGGGTTTTCTTCTTTCCCTGGAAGATTCTTGCTTTTTTCGATAGATTTTCTACTTCCTAGGAAACTTCTCTTTTTCAAATTGAGGTCAAGTTACTGTTCCATTGATATGGGGTTTAATGGTTGAGTAAAATAATAGTGAACACAATGGCTATTGGCAGGAAATTATTGTTGAACAAAAGCTATATTATTGCTTCCACTACTGTATGTTTGGGCTTACAGATAATAAGTGTTTCGAACTACACCCACATCTCACGAATTCTAATCTTGGGGCCCTAAAGGATGTTGATTTGCTTGTGGACTCGTTGATGGAGCATGTGAGGGAAGGGTCAATTACTGCTGACAATCCTGATTCTATCAATTCTGGGAATAAAGCAAAGGTTCCTGCTGAGATTCACTAGGTCCCTAATACTTTCTTGATTACTGGGAATGATAATGCAGACAAAAATATGGCCATTTGTAGTACTAAAGATCATTCTCTTCTGAATGAAATTACTGAGAGTATATATAATGATGAAGCTGGCCCTTCAGGAAGTCCCCAAGAACCATTAGCTGTACAGGTCATAGCTAGTGCTATTGCAGACACTGTTCAAGAACCTATTACTTCTGTGCCCCAGATTTCTCAGCTGGAAATTGGTGCGGTGCTCCATAGGGATTATTATGTGGACCCTACCTTAGTTGATGATTTACAGACTACCTTGGTAGATGAATGGTAGACCCAAAAAAATAAGAAAAAAGAAAAAGGGTACAAGGATTTGACCATTGTGAAGGGAGGAACATACTCATTCAGAGACAGAAAAACTCATAATGAAACAAAGGAGACCATGACAAAATCTAGGGGGGGTAAATCCATCTCCATTGGATGATTAACCTTTTGTGTTTGAATGGTAGGGGATTGGCACATATTAAGTCCCTTAATAGAGTAATTTCTTTGAACAAGATGTATAAGTTTTGGTTTGTGGCTATTTTAGAGCCTATGGTCTCCAAAAGCTCCCAGAAAATCCTTAGAAAATTTTTTGGTTTCTCTTATTTAGCTAATCTGGATAATAAAATTTGGGTACTTTATAGAAAGGAAGTTCTGTGTCAGATTTTGTGGGATCACCCACAATTCTTTCATATCAAGTTTATATTTGGGGGTCAGGAGGGGCTGGCCACTTTTGTTTATGCTGGAAGTTCCTCAAGGGCCAAATTGGAGCTTTGGGAGAGCATTTTTGTTATTAGTAGATCTCACAACTCATTATGGTTGGTGTTTGGGGATTTTAATTCCATTTCAGCTCCTTCTGAAAAACTAGGAAGCAATCCACGTGATACTAAATCTTTGAACTACTTCAGTGATAATATTTGCTTGGCTGACTTATTTGATCTTAGTTTTACTGGTCCCAAGTTTACTTGGAGGAGAGGATCTTTATGGGAAAGATTGAATAGAATCCTTGCCAATTCCCTTTGGTTTAGTGAGTTTCTACGCACTTCTGTTCAACATCTAAGTATGATAGGATCATATCATAGGCCTTTACTTATCACTATCTCTGCTTCTCCAATCAAGTATAAATCTAGCTTTAAATATCTTAACATGTGGTCTTCTCAACAAGATTTTCTTAATTAAATCTCTTTGGGGTGGAGAGACTGTCACCACTCTAATCCTCTGATCAAACTATGGATGTTGCAAAAGAAAATTTGTAAACAATTGTCTACTTGGAACTGGACTGTGGCGAGGGATATCAATTTGAAAGTAAAGGAGTCTGAAAAGGAAGTGAATGCTTTGGAGAACAGGCTCAAAAACAATACTGATACAGAAAATAGATCTAATGCTGGCTAATGAAAATCTGATGAATGCTATTTGTATGCAGAAGGAATTTTATGCTCAAAAGGCTGTCAAGACCAAATTTTGTGAAGAGGACAAAAACTCTATGTATTTTCATGCTTATATCAAATATAGGAGGAAATGCAACACCATTCATAGGATTAGGGGTCTCTAATTAGTACATTAAATCTAAAAACTTAATTGCTGCTAGTGCTATAAATTATTTCCAAACTCTCTTCACTTAACTTCCAGTCTTAAGGCTTTCAATTCAGTAAGATCTCTTCAGTAAAGATCAGAGTTACACAAGGAACTTGGACTTGGCTTCTATTCTTGGGGAACTAGAAATTTGGTCAGCTTTGAACTTCATTGATAGCTCCAAAGTTGAAGGGCCTGATGGATTTTCAGTAGATTTCTATAAGAAAGCATGGAAGATCAATATAGGTGATATTGTTGAGGTTGTGCAAAGTTTTTTCAGAGGGATGGATCTGCCTAACTATTTTAAAAGCTCTACCATCACCTTAATTCTCAAAAACAACTTCAGGCTCTATTGGAACCATTTCAGGCCTATCAGTCTTACTAATGTTTTTTCTAAAATTATTAGCAAGGTGATTTCCAATAGACTACAGCCTCATTTACATCATTTCATCAGTGAAAATCAGTCTGCCTTTGTACAAGGGAGAAGCATAGCGGAGAATGTTCTATTGGATCAAGAATTAGTCATGGATTTGGATAAACAGTGTAGAGGTGGGAATCTTATTTTCAAACTTGATATCCAAAAGGCTTATGATAACATACACTGGGGATTCATTGAGGAGGTTTTATCTACAAGGGGATTCTCTAAATCTTTTATTTCTTTGATCCATAAGTGGCTAAATAACAACTATCATTCTATTTTCATTAATGGGAAGTCTCAAAGTTTCTTCACTTTCTCTAGAGGTGTCAAGCAAGGTGACCATTTATCCCCCACTTTCTTCATAATTGCATTTGATTATTTGTCTAGATTACTGAACCAATTAAGAACACATCTTCTATAACTCCCTTAGGATATGTAACTGAACGATCTACAAACTGAAGAGTTACAGAAGTAGGTGAGACTTCTCCTAATCCTAATCTTTTGAAAATTGATAGAGGCATAAGATTAATGTTGGATCCTAAATCACATAAAGCTCTTCCATAAAATTTTTCACCAATAGCACATGGTATAGTGAAACTGGTAGGATCTTTTAATTTTTCAGGAAGCTTTTTCTGAATAATTGCACTACACTCTTTGTTAAGTGCAACAATTTCTTTATCCGTAAACTTCCTTTTCTTGTTCAGAATATCTTTCCTAAATTTCACATAATTGGGCATTTGCTCTAAAGCTTCTACAAAGGGAACATATACCGTTAATTTTTTTAAAATTTCTAAAAATTTGGAAAATTATTTATTCTGCTTAAGCTTCTACGAAGGGAATATTCACCGTTAACTTCTTAATAATTTCTAAAAATTTTGAAAATTGTTTATTCTCTTTATTGTGCTTCAACCTTTGAGGAAACGGTGGTGGAGGTTTCTCCACAGTAATTTTCATTGGTGTAAATAGATACTCTAAATTTGGGTACTCATGATCCTTTTCTTTTTCGGTATCTACTTTCTCTTTTTCGGTTTCCGTTTCTTTCTACACTCTTGTGTCCAATTATTTTCAACTTCATAATTGTATTACTTTGATTCGTTCTTTTCCTTGATCTTTAGGATTTGGTTCCACACTACTAGGAAAAGTTCCTAATGTTCAGTTACTAAGCGCAGTAGCGATATGTCCTAATTTATTTTCAATATTCTTAATATTTGATTTTGTAATTGATTTCCTTGAATTTATAATTGATTTCCTTGATTCTGCAATTGTTGACACATTTTGTAATTGATTTCCTTGAATTTGCAATTGATTTCCTTGATTCTGCAATTGTTGACCCATGTTTAATATCAGCTCTTCCATAGACAAGTTCTTCTCCTTAATTTGAGTGTTACTATTAAATCCTGGGGGATAAAAGGGATTATAGTTAACACTTCCTTGGTATGATGAATTTCTTAATTGGTTCACTAGGTTGTTTGCCCATTGTTGATTTGTAGAAGAAATGTTATTCCAATTAAAATTTGGATGATTCTAACCTGGGTTATAATAGTTTGAATAAGGGTTGTTGGGTCTACTAATAGCATTTAAAGTTTTATATGAAGGTTGAACATCCACAAATTGCAATGAATTCTCTTCCATCATAGTAGGTGTTGGAGAATAATTCATTACATAATGATCTAATTTCTTCTTCCATCATAGGAGGTGTTGAAGAATAATTCATCCCATAATGATCTAATTTCCTTGATATTACTTCCATCATAGGAGGTGTTGAAGAATAATTCATCCCATAATGATCTAATTTCTTTGATATTGTCCATCATAGGAGGTGTTGAAGAATAATTCATCCCATAATGATCTAATTTCTTTGATATTGCACCAATCATAGCATTTAAGGTCTCATATGAAGGTTGAACATCCACAAATTGCCCAGATGAATTTTCTTCTATAGGAGGTGTTGGAGAATAATTCATCCTATCCACAAATTGCCCAGATGAATTCTCTTCCATCACAAGAGGTGTTGGAGAATAATTCATCCCACATCTAATTTCTTTGATATTGCAGCAATCTGTGAAGCTAACATAGATATTGCATTAGAATCATGGATACTAGCTACTCTTTTAATCTTTGATATTGCAGCAATTTGCGAAGCTAACATAGATATTGCATCAGAATCATGGATACTAGCTACTCTTTTAGAATTTACCCATTCAGATGGCCATTGAAAATTATTGGTAGCCTTCTCTCCTATTAATGAATAAGCCTCATCAAAAGGTTTTGACATTAACGAACCACCAGCCGCAGCATCTATAATCAATCTAAGAGATCCCACTAATCTATTATAAAAAGTTTGAATTATCAACCAATCTGGTAACGAATGATGAGGGCATTTCCTAAGAAGATCTTTAAATCTCTCTCAAGCTTCATATATTGACTCTCCATCAATCTGACAGAATGATGTTATGTCATTTCTAAGTTTAGCAGTTTTGGATGGAGGAAAATATTTAGATAGAAATTTCTGAGAAAGTTCTCCACATATTCTAATAGATCCAGGCGCTAACAAATTTAACCACATCTTAGCCTTATCCCTTCATGAAAAAGAAAAAATGTCTAAGTCTAACAGCATCGTTTGAGACTCTGTCATATTTAAAAGTAGCACACAGTTCTAAAAAACTAGCGAGGTCTAAGTTAGGACTTCATTTGGTGTACCTCTGAATTGATTGTTTTGTACCATTTGGATAAAAATAGGTTTAAGCTCAAATGATTTAGCAACTGAATCAGGATTTTGAATAGATAAGTGAATTTCATTGGTTGTAGGGTTTGCATAATCTCGTAGGTGTCTGGGTTGGTGTTCATTCTCTATTCCTTGATTGTTCATGTTGTTCTCCATTGTATCAGAATTTTTAGGATCTCTTCTTAATCTTCTAATCTTTCTCACGGTGCGTTCTAATTCCAAATAGTAGGGTTTAAGATCTTCATGTCCAAATTTACGTATACAATTTAAAATCACTATACAGTAATATAATTAACTAAATATAAAAATAAGTTGAAAATTAAGTAAAAATTTTCTAATAATCCTAATTTGTCTATTACTCAATGTGTGATTTTTGTTACTCACTCCCCGACATCGGTGCCAAAAACTTGACCGCGACTTTATATATGCTTAAAAATATAAGTCTTTAATACTACTCCTAAAAGATATACTTCCTCAGCAACTGTACTAAATCCTTAATAACAGTTATAGATTCGATAAATATGGACGAAATAAATATTCAATAATTGTAAAGTGTCACTTATCAACGTAAGTATACGTATCGCTCAAGTAATATAGGGCTCTAATGGAGTCTTAGATATCAATCCCACAGGGAGTAAGTTCAGAACTACAAACTAAGATTTTAGAAAAGCAATACTTTAAAAACAACAACGAAGTTCAATTTGCTTATCTGTCACTAATAGGCAATTGAAATAATTACGTAGTCTTAATAACTATTAAAATAACTAATGATATTAATAAAGGTTTAAATGTGATATTCAATATATAAGAACGCATGCTTCTCCTTGTCAAGGAAGTATAGTGAATGGATAAAGTGAATTAGTTTAAATTATATTGTGCCAAATAGGAGCATAACTATTCCTTACCCTTTGGTCCAGGCATAAAGAACATTGCCTAATCCTACGCTTGTTTACTGAATATGCGGCTAGGCTGGGAGGATACCGACTCTCACTTTAGAGCTCCCATGTTCCCCTCTCCCAAGGGGTAACATCTACACTTCAACACCCAAACGATAAGAACGAATTGGGGATTTTAGTTTGTCACTCTAAAATCTCCAATTCTACACCCGATAAAATTATTTTGCTATTTATTTGCACCCAACTTCCAAGGACTTTGACCTCCCTGAATCTTGGATGCAATCTTTACTTTTGTTGTAAAANGTAATAAATATTCAATAATTGTAAAGTCACACTTATCAACGCAAGTATACATATCGCTCATGTAATATAGGGATCTAATGGAGTCCTAGATATCGATCCTACAGGGAGTAAGTTTAGAAGCTACGAACTAAGATTTTAGAAAAGCAATACTTTAATCGCAACAACGAAATTCAATTTGCTTATCTGTCACTAATAGACAATTGAAATAAATATGTACTTTTCTTAATAACTCATAAATAACTAATTATGCTAATGAGGTTTTTAATGTGATATTCAATATATAAGAAAACATCCTTCTCCTTGTCAAGAAATTATAGTGCATGGATAAAGTGAATCAGTTCAATTTGTATTGTGCCAAATAGGAGCATACATATTCTTTACCCTTTGGTCCAGACATAAAGAGCATTGACTAATCCTACGCTTGTTTACTGAATCCGTTGCTAGGCTGGGAGGATACCGGCTCTCACTTCGGAGCTCCCACGTTCCCCTCGCCTGAGGATCTACACTTGAACACCCAAACGATAGGGTTCGAATTGGGGATTTTAGTCTATCACTCTAAAATCTTCAATTCTACGCCCGATAATATTATTTCCCTATTTTTTGCACCCAACTTCCAAGGGCTTTGACCTCTCTGAATCTTGGAAGCAACCTTCACTTTAGTTGTAAATCTCAACATATTTTAACAAATCAATTGACCAGATTGAAAGTAAATTAAGTTCGAAGTGAAAAGATCATCACAATTTCTTAAACATTTTCATGTCTTCACCAATTCAAATCACCATTTCACAAATCTCAAGACAAGGAGAAAGACAGAGAAAACTACTCAGATCTCATGGGGAAAACACAATAAAACTCTAAATTCATATATAAAATCAAAGTCATACAAACTACAACAATAAATAAACTTATCTCTAATTTCTCCCCAAGAAAACTCCTTGAAGTTCCTCTGAATCTCTTCCTTTCTTTATAGCACACAGAATTCCTCTTTGAAGTGGCAAGGAGGAAGAAATCTCTCACTTTCCCTCCACTCTTACAATCTCTCGAAGAATTCCTCACAATTTAGATTCTCTACACTTGTTTCACACTTCAATTTTGAGTCTCCCCCTCTCTAGCACCTCTATACTCCTGTCAATTTTTGGCCTCTTCTTTTAAAGTTGTGGATGAGCTTTCCCAAGAGTTGCCTAAGCATCCCTCCAAAATTCGTCCTTATCCAATGCCTAATTGGACATAACCGCCGAGCTCGTCGTCGGCGGCCTCGAGGGTGCCGTCGGCGGACCTTCTAAATGAATTAATTATGGAGTTTCGGGAAGTTCTCGCCGTCGGCGTCGTTGGGCTCGTCGTCGGCGCCCTAGTTCAAATCTTCACATTTTGGTCCTTTTCGCTCCAAATTTGCTCTTTTTCGCATCTTTTTGCTCCAATGACCCTAATTCATCCTTCCTGTAACAAAACATCAAAAATACATTTATATCTTTTTGCTCCAATGACCCTAATTCATCATTCCTGCAATAAAACATCAAAAATACCTTTTTTAAGAGTGCAATATCATTAAAAACAGTATAAAATAGGTATGAAAATCTCAACATATTTTCCTTTGGTCAATTAGAAATATTCTAATGTTGTTCTGATGATATAGTAGGAGGGATGGATCTACTTTGCTGAAATGAAAACCATTAGATAAGAAGTTAGAGAAAGTAATAAACCACAATCGCAGAGCTTATTTGAGACACTATAATGATTTTTTGAGCAAGCATACATGATTGGGGAATTGTGGGTCTTGCAACTATGGTGGTTGTTTCATGTAAACCATTTCATTGAGGGTACCATGGAGGAATGCATTAGAGTTGTCAAATTGAAGTATATTCTAGGTGTGATGAAGAGCCTCCATAACACAGATGTGAATGGTGGGGTGTTTTGCAAATGGGTTGAACGTTTCATGCTAGTTGGCAAATGAAAAGCCGCCATAACTCTTGCTTGTTAAGCGATGATGTGTGCCTTGAGGCATGTGACTTCACTGAAAGAGTTAATTTTGATTATTTATATCCTCCCGGAGCTAAGTATGGGTTGATTAACTAGGGAATGAACCATGGTCTAGGTGCTCTGTCGCCAAACTAAGTTAAACTTTTATGTCATAGCTTTCTGCCATTAAAGTAGTTTAGAGGATTGGGTGAAGCAGGCAGGGTATGGAGGTTGCTGAGTTTGGTGCAATAGATTTAGTTTTTGAATGGGTTTAGGGTGTTCTATTTTGGATCTTGTGGTTATAAGGTGTGTCAGTGGAGTCATAGGGTGGATTGTGGCTATTGATAAGATGTAGAAGAATGGGATGCCTCTAGTTCAGTTGAAGTTTGATGAGGTGGAGGGATCAAGAGAGGATGCGTGGTAGATGTGGGTTGTAAGAATGTTGTTGGTGTTAGGAAATATAGAGGAATGTTGGCTGAGTTGTGTGGCTTATTTGCTTGTAGAGAAGATGAGTTTTGTAGGAATGGAAAAGTGTTTTCATCAAAGACCATGTATCTTGATTTGATGATTTTGTTGGTGTTAGGATTATAGCATTAGTAGCTTTTATTCTGGAGAGAGTAGCCAGGAATATGCATTGAACCTATCTAGGTTTGGGTTGGTGTGTGGTGTGAGGTTTCGTCCATGGCACACTTAAAAACGTAGATATGCGTGTATGTCNCAATTCAAATCACCATTTCACAAATCTCGAGACAAGGAGAAAGATAGAGAAAACTACTCAGATCTCATGGGGTAAACACAACAAAACTCAGAATTCATATATAAAATCAAAGTCATACAAACTATAACAAATAAATAACTTATCTCTAGTTTTTCCCCAAAAACACTCCTCGAAGTTCATCTGAATCTCTTCATTTCTTTACAACACACAGAATTCCTATTCGAAGTAGCATGGACGAAGAAATCTCTCACTTTCCCTCCACTCTTACAATCTCTCGAAGAATTCCTCACAAAATTGGAACCTTTCTAACCTCTAGGAACTCTCTCTAGCACTTCCTTTACTCCCTAGATTCTTTTCCACCTTCTTCAGGCTCTCCAATTTTTGGCCAAAATAGTCTTTTAAAGTTGTGGATAAGCTTTCCCAAGAGTTTCCTAAGCATCCCTTCAAAATTTGGCCTCATCTAAAGCTTGAGTAGGCATAACCGTCCATCTCGCCGTCGGCGGCCTCGAGGGCCCCGTCAGCTGGCTTCTGAATTTCTTATCGATTGGCTAGATTGAAAGTAAATGAAGATCGAAGTGAAAAGATCATCATAATTTCTTAAATATTTTCATGGCTTCACCAACTCAAATCACAATTTCACAAATCTCGAGACAAGGAGAAAGACAGAGAAAACTACTCAGATCTTATGGGAAAAACACAACAAAACTCGGAATTCATATATAAAATCAAAGTCTTACAAACTACAACAAGTAAATAACTTATCTCTAATTTCTCCCCAAGATAACTTCTCGAAGTTCCTCTGAATCTCTTCTTTTCTTTACAACACACAGAATTCCTCTTCGAAGCAACAAGATGAAAGAAATCTCTCACTTTCTCTCCACTCTTACAATTTCTTGCAGAATTCCTCACAATTTTTACACAGTATTGGAACCTTTCTAACCTCCAGGATCTCTTTTAAAGTTATGGATGAGCTTTCCCAAGAGTTGCCTAAGCATCCCTCCAAAATTTGGCTTTATCCAAAGCTTGATTGGGCATAACCATCGAGCTTCCCGTCGGCGGCCTCGAGGGCACCATTGGCGGACCTTCTTAATGAATTAATTCTGGAGTCTCGAGAAAATCTTGCCGTCGGCGGGGTTGATGGCGCCTTCGGCTCCCTAGTTCAATTCTTCACATTTTGGTGCTTTTTAATTCACTCCTTTTTGCATCTTTTTGCTCCAATGACCCTAATTCATCATTCCTGCAACAAAACGACAAAAATATCTTTCTTTAAAGTGCAATATCATCAAAAATAATATAAAATATGTACAAAAATCTCAACATATTTTCCTCTGATCAGAGAGGTGGCAAAAAATTTATGGCAGCACTAGAGCTGGTGGGCTGGGGTTTAAAGCTTCCAGCGGATTACCCAAACCAACTTTTGTAAACTCTGGGTTATGTTTAGAGCATAGAATTCTCTTTTAGCTAAATTCTTGAAAGGAAAATACTGCAAAGATCTGCATCATTCTCTAGTAACTAATAGATTGGGGGATTTAAGAACATGGAAAAACATGTTGAAGATGAGATCTAAGCCTGAACAGTTATTTATTTTGGAAATGGGAGAAGGCAGGCTCAATTTGTTGCTGGATAATTGGACAAGAAGCCATTATCACTCCTTTACCTTGCTCCCCTTTCAGCCTTACAACCAGGTGGCAGACCTATGGTCTAATGGAGGTTGAAACCAAGAAGCTCTTTAAAACATCCTTGATAATAGACAACTCAATAAAGTTGTGAAAAGACCTATTGACAAATCCAAGAAAGATAAACTTATAGTGAAAAAAAGGCATCTCAGACATTTTCTGCTTGCATATCTAGTTTCTGCTTTCCTCAACAAGAGATTTCCTGGGGTAAATGTGTTTGGAACAAGTTTGTTTCTGCTTCGATGGCTTTCTTCTCTTGGAGATTATTCTATGGTTTCATTTCCACTGATGATATCTTAAAATTAAAAGGCTTGAGAGGCCCCTCCAGATGTAGCCATTGTAAAATTGAAGAAGATACTCTCCAACACTTGTTCTTCAATTGCTCCATTGTTCAGCAAGTTTGGCACCTCCTTTTGCCTAGATTGAAACTTGATAGTATTCAGTTGTCCTGATATTATTTTCCCTAAGCTGGAAAGATTGGCAGGCCCAATCTCTACCTCCCATCCCTTGCATCACTGCTTGGTTTATTTGGATGGTTAGAAATAAGCTGAAATATGATGAAGCCCATGTGGATGCCACTGCCATTACCACCAATTACTACAGCTATCTACAAAAATTGTATTGTCATAGGAAACTTCCTGAGATCCTTTGCACAATCACCACCAGCTTTTCAAGGAAAATCTAGTTTATTCTTGTTCATTAGAGTTTCCCTCCTAAGGGTTGGATTTACAAAAGAATTGGGATCATTACAGGCCCATTTGCTTAACCTTTGGGATTAGTAAACTCATCAACAAAGTTCTTGTGAGTAGACTACAACCTCACTTGGATAAGCAACTCAGCCCCAACAAAGCTACCTTTATGAATACAAAATTTATTACTAATAATATTTTGCTTGCTTAGGAGTTTCTTATTGACGTGGAAAAGTCTGGTAGGGGAGGAAATCTAATCTACAAACTCGATATAAAAAATGCTTATGATACTATTGATTGGGAATTTATTCTATGTATTCTTTCTGCTAGGGTGTTTCAACCTTAATTTTATTCCGTCATTCATAGATTGCTTCTATATAATAGACATTCCATCATTATTAATGGGCAGGCTTGAGGCTTATTTTTTGCTACTAGAGGGCTGAAGGAAGGTGACCCTCTCTCCCCCAACATTTTTATCCTTGCTTTGGACTACCTCTCCAAAATGCTTGACAAGTCCCTTCTAAATTAGAGTTACTCTAAGTATCACAATAAATCAAACATGGTCATATCTCATCTACTCTCTGCTGATGATATTATTGTCTTTTCCAGTTCCCACAAAAGTGCAGTAAAAAAGTCTACCACTGCCTTCAGACCTGCCAATCCTAGTCTGGGATGCATTTCAGTCTTGCTACTATCACTTGGATTTTAACAAAAGGTCTTCTCCTAACAGTAAATAGTGGATTGTCAATCATACTAAATTCTCTATTACTCATTCTCCTATCAAGTATCTTGGGGTTCTCTGTATCGGGGGCAGGTTCAAGCAGATTTAGTTTGATGAGGTTCTCCTCAAAATTAACTCCTATCTCTCTGGCTGGTCTCACTCCTTCCTCTCTAATAGTGGCAGAATTACCCTACTTAAAAGCATTCTTACAACTTTTCCTAATTACGTTCTCAAAACAACCTATATGAAGAGTACACAAATTCAACTAGAAATGGCTTTTAACAGATTCTTGTGGTCTGGCCAAAGGAAACAAATACACTGGGCTTCTTGGCAGAAGGCTGCTAAACCCACGCTGGATAGGGGTAATAGATTTAAAGGGCTCCATCATCTTAGACAGGTCAATCTTTGCAAAATGTGGATCAACTTCAGAGCTCAGACTTCTTTGTAGGAAAATTTCATGATGGATAAGTACTGCAAATTGCAACTCCCCTCTTTTGTTGTCAGGAAGATAGGGGATTCTAGAATTTTTACTAACATGCTCAAAGTGAGAAATATTGCTAAGGAAATGTTCCTATGGGACTTGGGTGCTGGCAAGGCGAATTTTTTGTTGGACCACTAGTGTCCTAAAGAGTGGTTGAGTACCCCTTCTTCCAACTTCAATCCTAATCTTACTGTGGTTGAGTGTTGGGAGGGGATCAGTGGTCCATTCCCAAGCTACAAACTTTACTTCAAGAACCTTATGTTTCCCTTGTCTCTAAGATGCATATTGTTGACCTCACTTTTGGTTGAGGTTTTTTTCCTCTTTAGTAGCCTAGAGTTTATCCAGAGGTTTTCTCTATTGACTATTCCTAGAAAACTAGAAAAGGAACCCTCACCATTACTCAACTCGAAGCTCTACATATTGTTCTTAACCTCTAGCACTTAGTAGGTGGGGTCATTATGAGGGAGCTCAAGGAGAGTTCCCATAGAACAGTTTGACCTTAGGGTTGACCCTGGGTGTTGGTCTAAAGCTAAGGCACTCACTACAATCACCTCATGCACAATCTACCAGTACCCTAAACCTAAAATTTTCTTGACTTTGATCCCTTAATCCTTTGGGAGACTCATGTAAATGGGCCCATAAACCTTCTGGCCCTAGGCTAGGGTTTAGCTAAGGCCTATACATAGAGGACCCGAATGGGGTTTCCATTGGTCCATAGCTCATGTATGGTGGGTGACACCCCAAATTTACCAAAAACACTACTCTTGACCTTTTTGCTCCTAAACTCCCCCAAATTACCTAAGCACCCTTGAAACCCTAAATTTGGCCAAAATTCCCAAATCTACCAAAAATACTCAAATTTGTTCAAAGATCATTTCAAACATTTAAAAAATACCCAAATTACCCAAAATCACAAAAAATTGCCAAATGACCAAAATACCCTTCCTTAGCCCAAAATTTAAAAAATTCCAAAAAAATCCCAAGAAATTCCAAAACCTTCCAAATATTCCCAATTTCCTTTTTCTCAACAGCCACATAAATAAATTTGGCCAATTTGACCATCGTTGTCCAAAACCCCCAAATTGCCCTTAAAATGTCAAATCTCCCCAAATCCACCTCAAATGTCCATCAAGTTGGTCCCAATTTCCCCCAATTTCAATCATAAAACCAAATTAACCTTTTATATGATCAATATAAACCAAATCCAAGCTTAATTGGCCCATTCTTTGAGATCAATTTTGATCCAAAACAAAACCCCCAATGTTAGCCCTATGACCTAATTTCACTTAATTGAACCATATGCTCCACTAAATTGTTCCAATTTGGATCCTAAACTCTTAATAACATTATTAAACATCAAAATTGACCTTTAATTGTCCTTTTTAAAGCCTCAATATAATTTAATTTTAAACTAAGTCAAAAGCCCCAAATTTTACGCCGAATTGGCTATGCCTCCAAGTTTCACCAAATTGATTACCTTAACCCCACAATTGGCACCCAATTAATGTTGGAAACTCTTTATAACATTCCTATAGACCATTCTAAACAATAACTTTGGACTTAGCCCAAGCCTAGCCCAATCTAGGCCCAAGCATAGTCAAACATGCCCAAATTTACCAAAATTCCAAAATCATTCAAATTAACACTCTAATTGAACTCAAACTCTTTTCAATCCTTCACTAAAACTATCATTACAATCATCTATATCAAATGCATCAATCAATTGAGCCAATTAATATGGTTATCCTAGCACAAACCCAAGTCTTGATCATTTGCACCACTTAGACCCATGCACCAAAATTGACCTAGAAAGGTCAAATTAGTCAAGGCACGACCACCACCTCCAAGTTTTGGACCCTATTAACCAAGCCAAAACCAATTGAACCACCCAAATAAGCCATGGAGCAAGGGATCACCAAATTAAGGGATTTCATTCCATATTTGCTTAAGCCAAGGATTTTTTGCCAAAATTAAACGCCAACTCATTTAATTTTTGTGACATTTTTCCCTGGCTCACCTGACCTCCTATCTACCTCCCCTAGCGTGGCCAGCTAGCCTAGTGGCCGAAAAATGTCCAAACTGCGAGTCACCCTTATGGATTCAAATCTAGAGGCCACCTCATCCAAATTAAATGTTAGAGCCTCTGCCCTCCCTCCTAAGTATCACTTTTCACCCCCTAATTGGCCATGGCAACGACCTTAAGCCATTTTTTATAAAAATCTTGCCTCCATGGCCATGGAGGGTGTGCTAAAAAATTTTTAGAGAAATCCCTCCAAATTACTCCTAGAGCCTCTTTGAGACCTTCGCAGTGCAACCCAACCACCACATTACTCTGAATCCCCTTTCTAGAGTTCAATTTTTGAGCTGAAAATCTTATCGGAGATAGGATAGAGCTCTCCACACCTCTACACTCTACCAAAATCAAATTAAACTCACCCAAAACTTCACCACAATGAAATAAGAAGAAGCCCCATCAAATCCCACACATACAGAGCCTCTAACATAGCTCTAGACCAACAACTGAAATCAAGCTTTGTCAAATTCATACCTAGGCCTTTCACCACCGCAAGAGGCTTAATCCCTAGCCTCTTCGGACCTCCATGAATGTGTCGAGTACCTTTGATCGAAGCTTCCGTTCTAAGAGCAAAGGTATTGAACTCTCCCTCTTCCCGAGCCTTTTTTGATTCTCCATTTGATTAGGATTAATTTATTTTCATGATTACCATATGGATGTATTCGTCACACTTAGACGAGCATTTAGAAACAAACTGCACTTAATTTGGTTAAGAAATGAGTGAGATATTAAGCTTTAAAAATGGATGGTTCTCGGGCTAAGCCATTGGGGAAGATGACAGGGAGTCGTCTGATCGCGCGTTTATCTCATCAATGAACGAGATCTAGCTGGACGGTGCCTTCATACGTGAATCGTAGGCCTAGTCAGCACTGAGATGGATGGCGACATCGAATAGGAGCGCACCGCGTGGAGTTTCGGAGCAATTTAGGATTAAGTCAACGCCGCACGTTTAAATAGATAAATAAGGTATTTTCTGATTTAAATAAATAACCCAAACTTTAAAAGTCCATATCTTGGTGTAGAAAAATAAAAAAAATGAAATAAAAATATCCTCTTGCTCAGTGAACAGAGGCAAATAATGTGAAAATAATTTGATGCTTGCTTGATGCATATTTTATTTTTAATTAATTAAATATGGTTTTGAGTTTTTTAATATTGGTGGATGAAGACATTTCACCATGACTTGAAATTTTGACATGTTGTTGCCTCTATCTTAGGGAACATCTTCCGATTTTTCCAAAGTCAGAGAATATCTCTAGACAGAGATCCATATTTTCCAAGTTTATGCCTATTATTTGAATAAATTAATCATAATAATTAGCATGTTGCTTAGAAAAATTCAAGAAAATTTTGGAAGGTTGACTATGACTAGAGAACCCTTTGAAAAATATTTCATGAGTTAAGTCATTAAGAATGCACTTAATTTCCACCAACCCTGAAACGCAAAGAAAGTTAATTTTGGTAAACATAAACATCTAAATGACTTAATTTTTAATCTCCACTATGACTTCAAGTTCAAAAAACTCTCTATAAATATTTCAAAATATTTTGAGCTCATTTAATAACTCAAAGTGATTTTTCATGTTAAATGTTATTTTTAACACTAAAATGATTTTTAGTAATTAAAGTATAACTCAAAAAATTATAAAAACTAGCTTTTAAAGTTCTCTATGAATAGAGTAATTTTTTAAATAAAATTTTTTAAAAAATAAATTTTTAAAAATAAAAATTCCATTTTTAAGCCTAATTTTAATATTTAGATAATTAAAAAATGATAAAAATCACAAAAATAATGAAATTCATGAAAATGTTTAAAATTTTTTCCAAAGCATTTAGGAACAACTGAAATATTTTTCCTAATTTTCTAAGTGAAGATATTAAATTTTAAAGCTTAAAATAATTTTTAAAAGACTAAAAATGGATTTTACGTAAAATAATTATAAAAAATACAAAGCAAAATTAAAAAAAATATGAAATTTATTTCTTAGGGTTCATTGACATTTGAGAGATTTAATAAAAATATAAAACATAATTTTTCACATTCAAAACATTTTGTAATTAATAAATAGTTTAGAAATTAAAATAATTCTTAAAATTCAAATATAATTCAATAAATCATGAAATTTAGCCCCAATGCTTCTCTGGTCTAATTCTACCTCGAATAAAAAATTTCAATGGATTGGGCTTTGCCTTGGTCACATTATGAAATTTTCTTTGAAAAATCTTATTTTTGCATTAAAATAAACATGTAAATTAAATTAAACTTTGAAAAATCATATTTTCTCCTTTATGTCTTAATTGACCCATGAGTGAGGTGGGATAAAAATTTCAAAGTCATTTGAATTAAATTTGAAAAATTATGAAATGATAGAACCTCAGGGGCAAAAGTGTAATTTTGGAAATTTGGCCTTAATTAACATTTAAGTTTAATTCAAGAAGGGAAAAGGGTAACCTCGAATTTTAACTAACTTATTTGGTTTATTGAAACATTAGAGGATTAATTGGTAGAAACCAACCTCACTCTTTCATACTCAAAGGATAAGGTTGTAATTTCCTTAAATTAATAAAATATAGAAGTCTAGTTAATTAAATAATCCTAAACTTAAAGGTATGACTTTGGAAGTTGATAACTCACTAATTTAATACCCTTAATTGATGTTTGAATGCCATTTAAGTTTTTTAAAAGTGAATAATTATTATCACTTAAAAATTCAACTTCTTTCAAAATAACCAAGACATCTAGCTAGGTTTAAAGGGCTTAGTGGTGACTTAAGCTAAAATCAGATTTGATTAAATAGGAATTGGAAAAATGAACATAAAGTAAACACGTTTGAAAACCCTAAGCCCAAATTAGAACTCAAATCGGCTAAGTGTTTCAATAATGTTAACTTGCCCTTTTAAGGATCTTCACCCACAGAACTTCCAAATTTAATGGCATGTTATAATTACCTTACTCTTAAAGATAATTGAAACATTAATGTTCATTGAGTATTAAAGGTACATAAAGAAAAATAATAAATTTAAATGAATTCAAGACTTTTCACCAGGTAGTGAGAGGGAAGCATGGGCCTGCTTTTTCCTCTAGACTTGCTGAATACCTCAGAGGTCTACTAAACTTAATATGTTTTGCTTAACAAAAATAATCCTTAATCAAATTAATGGGGATCCACTAAGATATGACCTAAGGTTGGGTAGATCACTAAAACCTTACTTTTTCATTTTATATAGACCCTCAATACACAACATAGAGTTAGGAAGGTTTCCAAAACTTTACATTTCCAGCTCTATATACATAAATGCTCTCACATGCATTTTGAGTTTCAGGTGGTGGAACGAGAAGACTCGCCAGGTACACTTTTTATAGTTTACAGTGTCGTCTTTCATGTACTTTCATACTGTACTTGTTATGCTTATTAAACTTGCGTACTAAATAATGATGTCACCCTACATGAAAACCAAAACTGTTAGGATAGCCACGAACTAAAACCAAAATCAAAACTAAAATCAATCAAGATAAAATTCACCGCCACAACATTCAAAATATAAGACTACTCAAAATTCAATCACAAACATCACACAAAACAACAACTACAATAAAATTAAGACGTCTCTATCGGATGATTGGGAACCCCTCAGAGGAGGTAACCTATGTTTGCTAACAAGGCTTCCCACTGTCTAAATGAAATTATGAAACTCATTAAGTTGAGTTTAGTAAATTCATTTGTACTAAGTGAATCCAATAGAAAATAGTGGTGTCAGAACGAGAAAGTTGTGGGATTTTAACCGGTATCGCTCTAATTAACTTTAACTTCTCCAATAAAATTTAAGGAACTACAACCATAGGGCCACCTGATTTGACATCATAACTTGACAGCCTAGAAAACTTAAACTAGTCACGACAAGGAGCTTGGAGCTAGCATTGTAGGCGGCGTGACCACCTTAAACAACAAAACTTGTCTTCTCCAGCTAAACTATTTTCTTCCTTAGAACTAAAACAACCAAGCCATAGGACTTCGAGGTTGTTTGCTTATGCAACATAAATCCTCACCTTATCTTTAGGTTTTTTCGAAATCATATCGTGCAATCTAAGCCCTCGTGCAATCTAAGCCCTAACTCGCCTTAGAATTCCAAGGTCATGACCTAAATCCTCGCATCTTTCAGGTTATTTGTGTGATCGTTTTACACCAATGTAAGCCCAAAACCAATTAAATTGGCAGGACGAAACACTCAAATAAAATTATTCTCAAAACTGAAGCCAAATTATAGGATAGACTGGGAAGTCACTGAGGTTTTCCTATGAATCTATGACATGCCCAGGTTCTTTCTCCTTTGGATTCCAAAACAAAATGCTCCAAATTTGAACCAATCCCATTTCACACCTCTCTTTCTGAGCCCATTGAAAACTTTTATCCTTTGAACACCTTGAAGATATAATTTTCTGATTTTTATCGAGAGTTTTCTTAGATGACTTCATTCATTTAGGATGTAATTAACTATTGGGTTTTGCCTTGTAGGAAGCACATCTGAACCCAGCTTAATATAAACCATATATAGTTCTTCATATTAAATAGGAGAAAATTTCGGCAAATAAAATGGTTTCACAGACCAAACGAACGTCATATATTTCTTAGTTTATTTGATCGAGCCTCATCCTTAAGTATTGTGTTTATATTTCAGGACAGATATAGGGATTGAGGTACATCGCTCTTTCATTTAAACTATGAAAAATATCAGGTCGGTTTGATTTTGTATTTTTCTAAACATTAAAATGTCCTTCTAAAGCGGGCGACAGGATTTTGATTTTGGTGACCGACAGCTTCTTACGGGCAACTCCTTCAACCAAAACAGTGTCGACCCCATATCAATAGAAAAAAGTCTTGTAGAATCATTTGGCAAACCTACACCAATCAAACTCTCACTAAAGCTATATATGCCAAGCTCTACTGTTGGGACCAAGTGCCTTGGGGGGAGGTTATATGGAACAAATTTCTTTCCCCCTCCATGTCCTTTTTCTGTTTGAGAATTTTCCACAACCTTTTGCCCACTATTGACATTCTCAAGTTATAGGGCCTGAGGGGTCCTTCCAAATGCTGCCTTTGTTTGGAAAAGGAAGAGAACATCAATCCTATCTTTTTCAATAGTAACTTTGCTCAAAAGGTCTGGTCTGAACTTATGAGTAAACTGAATATGTATGAGAGTTACATTGCTCTTTATTATTTACCTTCTGGTATAGTTGGAAAAGACATAAGCTTGCCTCTATTCATTTTTTGGTGGCTTGGTTCTTCTGGATGGCAAGGAATAAAAGCAAATTTGAGGCAAACACCACAAACCTTTTGCCCCCTTAATTTGGAAGGTTTACTGGAAACCTTCTCAGCCTTCCACTGTTAAAATCAACAAAAATGGCAGCTTCAATGTGGTTGGTGCTGGGGTGGGCGGAGTTTTTATGGTCCACTCCAGTAAGTGCCTTCTCTACTTTCATGCTTCTGTTAAGGCATCTGATGCACTAGAGGCTGAAATAATTGCAGTCTAATGGGCTTTAAACTTTGCTTACAAATCTGAATGACATGATATTTAGATGGAGGTTGACTCACTTTTGCTATTAAGACTCCTAAATTTTGTGGACCAGTCTTACTGGTTCCATACTCAATGGATTCAGAAGATCAAAAGCTTCAGTTTTGTCCTCAATGTACATTTCACTTTCAATTATAGAGAGGCTAACAAACCTACAAATTGGCTTGCTAGACAAGGGCACCACTCTCAAACTATTTCTGTTGTGGTTAACACCCCACCCCCTCTGTCCTTTCTGCTTCATGGAGATACTCTTGAGGTGTCTCACTTTAGAATTACTGCTTCCTCCCCTCCTAGAGTTTCCCCTTCTCATGGGAGTTTAATTTTGTAACTTTGTTTTTTTTTCTTCTCCTNCTCTTCTCATTCTTCTAATTTTTCTAACAGTGCGTTCTAATTCTGAATCGTAGGGTATAAGATTTTCAGGTCGAAATTTATGTATGCAATTTGAAATCAGTACACAATAAAACAGTTAACTAAAATATGAAAATAAGCTGCACTTCAAGTAAAAAATTTCTAGTAATCCTAATTTGTCCGTTACTCTAATTGTAATTTTTGTTTACTCACTCCCCGACAACGGCGTCAAAAACTTGACCGCGACTTTATATATGCTTAAAAATATAAGTATTTAATACTGTGGCTAAAAGATTTAATTCCTCAGCAACTGTACCAAAACTTAATAACAATTATAGATTCGATAAATATGGATGTAATAAATATTCAATAATTGTAAAGTCACACTTATCAACG
>JXCR01104523.1:19296-32455 GCA_002079205.1 Phalaenopsis hybrid cultivar | reverse complement strand
GCTCCAATGATCTTAATTCATCATTCCTGCAACAAAACATCAAAAATACCTTTCTTTAAAGTACAATATCATTAAAAACAGTATAAAATAGGTATGAAAATCT
This sequence comes from Phalaenopsis hybrid cultivar, assembly GCA_002079205.1. Classification (NCBI taxonomy): domain Eukaryota; kingdom Viridiplantae; phylum Streptophyta; class Magnoliopsida; order Asparagales; family Orchidaceae; genus Phalaenopsis; species Phalaenopsis hybrid cultivar. The sequence goes on along the minus strand of JXCR01104523.1, from coordinate 32,352 downwards.
CAATATATTTTCCTTTGGTCAATTATAAATATTCTAAGGTTGTTCTGATGATATAGTAGGAGGGATGGATCTGCTTTGCTGAAATGAAAACCATTAGATAAGAAGTTAAAGAAAGTAATAAACCACAATCGCAGAGCCTATTTGAGACGCTATAATGATTTTTTGAGCAAGAATACATGATTGGGGAATTGTGGGTCTTGCAATTATGGTGGTTATTTCATGTAAACCATTTCATTGAGGGTATCATGGAGGAATGCATTAGAGTTGTCAAATTGAAGTATATTCTAGGTGTGATGAAGAGCCGCCATAACACAGATGTGAATGGTGGGGTGTTTGGCAAATGGGCTGAACGTTTCATGCTAGTTGACTCTGAACTCTAGCTTGTTTCCTTAAGCGACGATGTGTGCCTCGAGGCATGTGACTTCACTGAAAGAGTTAATTTTGGTTATTTATATCCTCCCGGAGCTAAGTATGGGCTGATTAACTAGGGAATGAACAATGGTCTAGGTGCCCTGTCGCCAAACTAAGTTAAACTTTTATGTCATAGCTTTATGCCATTAAAGTAGTTTAGAGGATTGGGTAAAGCAGGCAGGGTATGGAGGTTGCTGAGTTTGGTGCAATAGATTTAGTTTTTGAATGGGTTTGGGGTGTCCTATTTTGGATCTTGTGGTTATAGGGTGTGTCAGCGGAGTCATAGGGTGGATTGTGGCTATTGATAAGATGTAGAAGAATGGGATGCCTCTAGTTCAGTTGAAGTTTGATGAGGTGGAGGGATCAAGAGAGGATGCGTGGTAGATGTGGGTTGTAAGAATGTTGTTGGTGTTAGGAAATATAGAGGAATGTTGGCTGAGTTGTGTGGCTTATTTGCTTGTAGAGAAGATGAGTTTTGTAGGAATGGAAAAGTGTTTTCATCAAAGACCATGTATCTTGATTTGATGATTTTGTTGGTGTTAGGATTATAGCATTAGTAGCTTTTATTCTGGAGAGAGTAGCCAGGAATATGCATTGAACCTATCTAGGTTTGGGTTGGTGTGTGGTGTGAGGTTTCGTCCATGGCACACTTAAAAACGTAGATATGCGTGTATGTCAGTGGAGATTTATGGAGTTGTTTGTATAGGGAGATGTAGTGGGTAGTTCTAGCAGGCAGTCCATTGATGAGATGAACGACTATTGAAGGATATCATTCTAGAAGTTATATGGGGCATGAGCTTGATGTAGTACGAGTGGTCTTTATAAGATGTTTGTGCTTTCATTCCACCACTCTGTTTTGTTCGCTTGTATATGGGCAAGTTTATTGATGAAGAATGCCATTCTTGGTAAGGAACTGATTGAGGTTGTGATTATTATATTCGCCTCCACAATCAGAGTGAAGAGTTTTGTATGTTGGTATTGAATTGATTTTATAGTTAACGAATGAAATTTTGGGTAATATGTGTTGTTTGAGATTTTGTATGCATAAGAAATACCCAACAAAATTAAGAAAAAATCATCATGATAAGAAGGGACTAGGGATGGACCTCATACATCACCATGAATGAGTTCTAATATTTTGTAATTTTGTCTTATAGACGATACAAATGGCTTTTTATGACTTTTGGTAAGATTACAAATATGAAAAAAACTAAGAGTGGAAGGTATATGTAGTGATTGTCATTTGGATATTATGGAGATGATGTCTGGATGGGGATTACCCAACCTTCTATGCCATAACTCAGAGTAGTGTGCTTTGGAGGTGGAGGTAGTATATGCCTGTGGTAGATTAGTGGATGAGGGGATGGAGTAGAGGCTGTTAGAGTTGGATCCCTAAAGAATCATCCAGTAAGTCTGTAGAACAAAGATAAAAAGCCTTGACAAGTCAAGTTTGACAACAATATTGTTATCTTTAGTGAGTTTATGAATAAACAATAGGTTGTCAGAGAGGAATGTCGTACAGTGTATTTGAGATAGTTTAAGCTTATGGTTGGGAGAAGGAAAGATGCTATCTTCCTTGTGCTGAATCAGAATGACTTGCCCATTGCCAACTATGACTTGTTCGACACCATAATATGGAGCTGATGGTTGTAGTTGGTTGATATCGGAAGTGAAGCGTGTTGTTTCCCTAGAGTCTAAAATCCATTCCTTACAGGTCTTCATAAGAGCTTGGGGAGGAACCATGGTGTGTATTCGAGGTTGGTTCGATGCCAACAAGTGGGTGTTGCATATTTGGCAAATGATGAGTAGTTGATTTTATTTTCTCCCTCCCATGGATCCACTTGTGTAATCGCCACGTCGATTTGTATGGGTCGGCCTCTACCCCTTTTGGGAAGATAAGCTCGCCCACAAGAAGCAATAGAGTCATTTGAGATTGAATAGATGCTATGTTTTTTGGCATTTTCAATTTAGATGTTAATCTCTTCGCTGCATAGTAAGGAATGATGATCTTCAAGAGAAATGGGTTGGAGAATGATTTAAACTGAGGTCTTGAAAGCATTATAGGTTGGCGGGTGGGCCATTGAGGATATATAAGATGACATCTTCTTGATCTAAGGCTGTTCCCCCGGCTTTTATGTGATCCTCCAAATTTAGGATTGCAGAGAGGTATTGTTGCATTGTTTCTTCCTTCGTAGATAAATGTTTTAGTTCGTTCTTCAACTAAATTACATGAGATCTATTTGTGGGCTGTAGTCGACACTCTAGGGTACTCTGAATAGCTGCTATGGAATTTAGATGCGGGATGTAAGGAAGCACTTTGGAAGAGATTATTAAGTTGAGGGTGGCAGTTAGATTTTGGTCAATAAGGTTCCATGGGTGAAATTGTGGGTTCTCAGAGCTGGCATTGTTATCACCTTGGAGTTGTAGAAGACATACACAACTGTCATCAAGAAATCCAACAAACCCATTTATCATAAGTGGTTTCAGGACTTGAGCTTTCTAAATGTGGCAGTTTTCAGTGGTGAGCTAATTTTAGGCAAGATGTTTGAGGTGGGAGATCAAAAAGTTTAGGGAAGGAGGAATGTTGGTGGTCGGAATAGTGAGGGGAGATTGCAATTAGGAGACCATGTATTCGTCCATTTATGGGAAAGAGAATAGGAGAGTAGCTTTGTTGGGGAAAATGTGTACTTGATATTGAGAAGGAGATGGTTAGTTTCTTAGGCATGGCCTTGAAACCATGAAATCTGGGGAAAACCTATAACCAACTTTCAACCTAGAAAGAGAAGAAGCGCCATACCTAGAGAGAAAACATATACTATTCATTGATCAAAACCTTACATAATAGTATTGTACATAAAAAATCTGTTAGCACGAATCAAAAAGACGTCTCACGGATAACAGGAGTGACATGGCCCAACGAGACATTCCAAGGATGATCCAGAACCACACGATCAACCAGTAACCCACACGTACCAGAAAGATAGTACACCTCAGGAAGATAAACGGGAAACTTCAGATTGGACCCATCTGGATGAACAAATCATCTTCCAAACTGAATAGGTTGAGAAAGTAAAGACCGACCTCACATTCCTAAGGCAGAAGTTGTGAATCCTCCGCAAATAGTTGCCCAAACGGACAGTCCCCCGACCTAACAATCACTCGAACGTACAACCACCCGGCCTCATAGCTGCCTGAGTTAGTAACTGCTCGACCATGCTCGTGTGTTGTACGGGCCATCTTCATATGTGGACTAGAATACCCCTACTTACTTTAGGGATACAGTGTAAATTAGAGGTTTCATTTCATGAATAAAGGTTATGCGAATTTTCTATTCATTATTGAGCTATTGCTCTCCCTCTCTCTCTCATCCTCCAGTTCTCTATTTCTTAGGCAAGCCTTCCGAACAATTTGGATTCAACATTATAAAAGGTATGGTGAGTGTGGAGCCATGCCCTCAACAAGAAAAGGAGCATAGCTATCATAGAGAGAAGGGAGCAACCAAAGAGCAGTAGCTAACATAGATCTCCCATAGGATCACATGAAGGAACATATGTAGAGAGGAATGCATGAGATGAGGACTCAGATTTTAGAGCAGGCACCAGATCAGATCGCCAAAGTATTGAGGGCAATAACAACCCTAGTCACACTCTAAAGCTTAATGTGAAGTTAGTAAACCGTACAACACAAGTATACGTATTAAGTAATATGTGGTTTAAGACTTCGCATATCAATCCCATGAGGAAATGTTTAAAAATTATTCCTACAGAAAAATCTCTTATTTAATAATATTGTGAACGGTTATGATCACTAAAGGGGATTAAGTCTTACAACTTTAACAAAAACAAATCAGATTGCAAATAGTGAAAATAGAAAAATAGAGAGAATCTCGAAAGTTCTTCAAGAGTGATAAGGCTCATGCATTTGTGATTGAGGGATCATGGTTGATCGTGGTGTTCTAAATGTTTTCCTACGTGATAGTTGTCAAGGGAATTTGATAAGGGAATTTTTTTCCAAAATGATTTTCCGTGTCATTGGCGTGGTCACGCCGAAATGTAGTGTGGTCATGTCGGGCTTCTAAATCGGGCGGCATCCCAGCATGGTCACATCTTTAGTATGAGATTCTGGCGTGGTCACGCCAAATCCTATCATGGTCACATTACTTTAGACCACTTTTTCATTAATTTTCTCATTCCAAATTAGTCATATTCAACACCTATAAACTACACATCAATAAAGGCTCTTCTCTACTATAAATCTGTGATAAATAAATAAAAACATGTAAAGGGAATTGTAAAATGCTGGTGAAATCACGTAAAATTGACGCATATCAATACCACAAACTTACCTCATTACTTGCTCTCAGTTAATCTCATAACTCAATTGGGATCCCATTAGCATAATACGTACTCTGATAGGTTACTAACTATTCAACTTGTTTATTGAAGTAAAATAAAAGTGTTTCAATATCATTTTAGGAGCAATTATCTTTAATAAGCAATAACTTGACCTTTCCCTTAATTCCCTTCGTTCTTTCCTTAAGAAATCTTATAGATTCTTAAAGTGATGTTATTTAAAATATCTTCACTAACTTAGAATGTCTTTAAAAAATTTTAGTGGATTTGACATACTTAACATTCCTCAACTTTTATCTTTTGAAGATAACTTTAAGGAGTTTCATTAAAAAATCATAAAAAACCTTTATCACTTTTTCCCTTAAATTCCACTAAACACGCTTATGGTTCCTTTCTTTCTTGTATTTTGTTGTGTCAACCTCAAACATCATCTTAGGGCCTTTTACTTTTTGACTTTGTCCTCCTTTATTTTTCTTTTTTTTTTCTTTTTCATTTCCTTTTTCTCTTGAGAATTATCATATCTGGTTGGCAATATTTCTCTTTTCCAATTGNCATAATAGGTCCGATAGACCCTCCATCTTCCAAGGGACACAGGTTCATACTTGTCGCTACAGATTACTTCTCCAAATGGGCAAAGGCAGTACCACTATGTGAGGTTACAGCACAACACATCCTTCAATTTTTCAAAAGTCAAATCGTCTACCGTTTCAGAGTACCACGAAGAATAATTTTCGACAATGGGATAACCTTCAGAAGTACAAGGATCAACGATTTTTTCAAAAGACTTGGGATAGATTGGAGATACTATACGATTTACTATCCCAGAGTAAATGTTCTAGTTGAGGCTTTCAACAAAATACTGGTACAGATTTTGAAGAAAACACTGGAGGAAAATAAGAGAGATTGGCACAACAAATTGTTAGAAGCTTTATGTGGGCCTACCGGACAACGTTCAAGACTCTCACTCAGTGTACACCCTATATGCTCGTGTACGGAACTGAGGTTGTGCTACCGATAAAAGTCCAGACACCGTCCCTCAGAGTCGCCATCGCCAACCAACTTAGAAAGGAAGAAATCACAAAACTTAGACTTGAAGAACTGGAGAGTCTCAAGATAAAACGACTGGAAGCACAACAACATTTGGAGCTTTACCAAGCAAAGATGGTACAATCCCATGACAAATTGGTCCGCCCAAGGACATTCAAAGTTGGTGACTNTTAATAATCTATAGATTCTTAAAGTAAAGTTCACATTTTGTTAAGTTTCGAAATGTTATTATTAAAACATTATGGTTACTTCCTAAATGAAATTTATCCTCTTTAAAGAGATTTTGATAAGTAGTTTGAGTACATTAGTCTCCTAGTGGGAGTTACCTTATGAATATTGAATCATTTTCTGAGTTATATAAACTACTTTCAGGTTTGTAAAAATGTACTATTTTCTCCCTCAAACTTGATTTTTTTCAACACAAGAATAGCATGAAATAATAGTAAATTAAATAGCAGTTAAGTGTAGGAAAGTAAAAGAAGTAGTCACATAAAACTCATAAAATATAATAAAAAACTCAGGAGGTAGAATCATCCAGAAAAAAGTAACAAAGCACTACAAAATATGAATCTCACTCTATATGAAAATCATACAGGCATAATAATATGTCTATGCAATTAGCAGAGACAATAACACACAAAAAGAAAATTATGTCTCACACCAGAAAACACAAAATAATGCAATAGTCGCCCCAAGAAAATAAGTCATGTAAGATCAACGGGGACAACAACACAAACACTCAATACAAGACACTTAAGAATGCAGTAGTCTCCCAAGCCATTGACACAACCACTCAGACTAAACTCCCTGACCTGAAGGATGAAAGAACACAACTGTGTGCAAGCACAACTTGGTGCTAGAACACATCAATGCCAGAGTCACCTAATCACTGTCAGTCTCCTTCATGATATTATCCTCTGAAACATAAATTTTAAAGGGTGGTGCATTCAGGAAAGTCACCAATGGTAGCGATCTCTGTACCTCTTGAATTCAAGGATGTAGGTATCTGCACTGCTGTTGATGTTGTCCTGCATAATGCTGTGTTTACATGCACATTTTGTGAATCTTCAAAGGCATATCGTTCAATGACCTCATCACCTCAGCTTTTGAAGGGCCTTGTGACATCTTGAGGAGTTCTCTCCCCTCTATCAAGATGAACCTCGTGCAGTGCCTATAGAAGAAAAAGTGATCCTGGTGATTGTCTTCTGCAGCACAAGCATCTCATTTTCACTCTCTCCAACAAACCGCTCTATGTAAAAGGGTAGAAATAATACAAGGTAATTTATAGTGGTTTGTCCACTCGAAATATGCATAATGGACTTGTAGAGAATGATCCCTATATCTATAGACTTCCACATATGGATACAAAAATTTAGAATAACCCTATCAATAGTAACATCAGTGAGCTCGTGGTAGGGGCAGACATGCATCAATGAAGTAATGTCAGGAACGGAAGATGCGATTCAAATAAGNTATATATATATATATATATATATATATATATATATATATATATATATATATATATATATATTCATTTATTTAAGAAAAAATACACAACCGGCTCATCAACCACTGCGACAGAGCCAACCCTCTGCTCAACAATTCCTTATACAAGAGCTGTCCACCAAAATGAAATTTAGTAACACTGTTGAATTTTGCTTCAAATCGAGAAACCGAGCAATCCTCAATCAAATTCGTGAGTTACATTTTGTAGATTCAAAGCCTCCATTCAAACAATATTAGTTTTGGTTCAACAGTCCAACACTACAATTTGACAGTTGAGAAGGTTAGTTGACACCTTCTTTGAGAGAGTGTCGAGCAGCACTATCAGCGGCTTTATGTTGGCTTCACGCTGGTTCTCAATCTTCTTATGATCTTAGGATTGAAAATCAAAGAAATTTACCATCACATTCATGCGACTGACCACAAAATCAGTCAACTTTCTCTCACCAATCGTGGATGAATTCTCCACAATCTTTGGAGGAGTTGGAGCTTGACCTTCAAAAACCTCCGGTGAATTGAAAACACAAACTGGGTCACCTTTATAGTAAAAAAGAATTAGGTTAAAAAAGCACTGTCACTCCAATTCAATTAATCTAGTAATCCAATTCATCGTACGAAGTACATGATCTAGCTCAGACGAGATCAACGACAAGAACCTATCACTAGACACAAGTGGATAATATACAGCCCTCATCCATCCTATTTGAGAAGGACTAGTTGTGACTTTATTCACGTGTGGAACACCTTCAAAGGTTCATCGAGCATCTTTTCCCTCTTGACCAACGTAGTTTACCAATGCTCCGACAGTGGAAGTTGTTGAACCTTTGTCCAACATCCAATGAAAAAAAGCAACATTGACGGTTACTCATTCTCATCATCATCCTTAGGCGCACCCAAATGTCCCTTTGTTGAAGGTGAGTTGCTCCACTCGCTTCTTAATGGTAAGCTTACCACCCTCAGGATCTTTTTCTTGGTCGCTGCAGCTCCACCTTTGGGATGATGATTGATGTTTTACGGGAATGCTTTAAAAACGGCTTTTATAAGTTGGAAGTCCAAAAGCCTTCATTAGGTTGACATCAGATGGATCATTAGATTGAATATTTGTGCCACTCACCAGCAGAAAGCCCTCTACTAATAACAATTAAAAGCTAGAAATTAGAAAAGTGTCAGGGCAAGGGTCAGCAGTAACGACCTGATTATAAGATGACAACACATGGAAATCCAAGGAGTTTGATAAGTAAATATCTATTATAACATAAATGAATTTAATGTGGAATTTAGTGTTACCTTTCATTATTTTCTTGTTTCCATCGCAGGTGTCACTTTAAAAAAATATGAAAATAAATGAATTAAATATGTATGACAAGATTTCGACAACAAGAATTTCAAAAAAAAAAAGTGTAGTTACATGTTGAATAAGGTGGGGCCTGGGGTCAAGTCACACAAGAGATCAATCAAACGTTGATTAATTTTATTGAATTTCACATATTGATGGTGAGCCAAAGAACAAGGCACATCAAATGTCCTAACAAGTTGTTCCAATCAGTTGATAGGCCAGCCAACACACGTGGACGAATCAAGAATAAATGCACATCCAGCCGAACAAAAGACACTTCTATGACGGGCCGAATGAAGAACGACTCTCCATCTGGATGAAAGGATGACGATTCACCATACAAACTAAAGAGAAAGATTGTATGGCAATGTGTCCCCACAGTTGAATTAAGTCTGGAGGCCTCTATACCGTTCTCATGTGACTCGTCTCGCTAAATCTAGAGAGCAACCATGAACCGTTGATCAAAAATCACCACGATCATCTAGCAAATTCTTGTTTGATATATTTTCAACTCTTTTTATATTGTACAAATGATCTTTATATCCATAAACCTCTCTGTGTAGGAGGAGTACTTGGATGTAATTATGTACTCGAGGTATCTCCTATAACTATAAATAAGACCTCACTTCTAAGAAAAAAGCTATATGCACTATTTTTTAATATTCACATCATCTTTACCTCTTATCCCCTTCTAATCTCACCCTCGATTTGTTGGACATGATTCCGCGGAGACTTTTAGGTTTAACATAACTATTAGTTTATTTCAGAGAAATGAGATACTATTTGATGACCCTGAATGCCGCAATTTTTATGTCAAAAAAAAATATTCGGAATAACGTCAAAGAACAAGTTAATTAGTTTAGTTTTAAGATTACAGTTTTGCACTCAAACAAATTTAAATTATGTTGGATTTTAAAATTTCATAGATTTTATTTGATTATTTTTCATAATTTCAGAGAATTTTCTTCGCCTTACTTACATTACCGAAGCTGTTAATAAAAAATATTCTGCGATGCGGCGATGGTAAGTGCATGGTGGTCACCGCAGTTTCGACGTTAATTCGTCAACGAAAGTTAATGTTAGTTTAATTTCTTAATAATTGCAGATTTTAGTAATTTTTTTTAATATAACCACGACAATAACCGCATTCTGATCGACAACCTGGTAACCGCGATTTATAACAAGCCCAGTCCAGGCTTTCTTAAATTTTAAGTTTAAATGTTAAGGCATTGCAAAATTTTATTATCAAAACAGATCATCTAAATGATTTAATTTTGATTCTTCAATGTGGTTTAAAGTTCAGAAAACTCCTCATGAAAATTTCAAAATATTTGGAGTTCATTTGATAACATAACTTGATCTTCAAAATTAAATGACATTTTTTTGACACTAAAATGATTTTTAATAATTAAAATATAACTCAAAAAATTATAAAAAATTGGTTTTGGGAGTTCTCTGTGATAAGGAGAATCTTCTAAAAATAAAATTATAATTAAAATAAAAACTTTATTTTTTTAAGCTTAGTTTAATATTTAAATAAGTAAAAATTAATAAAAATCACAAAATTGATAAATCCATGGAAATGTTCTAAATTGTTACCTAAGCACTTAGGAGCAATCGAAATATGTTTCCTAATTTTCCAAGTGAAGACATTGAATTTAAAAACAAAAAATAATTTTTAAAGGCTAAAAATGATTTTTTTCTTTATCATTCACTTAATTAATTCTAATAATTCAAAGGAAAGTGAGAAAAAAATGTGAAATTTGTTTTTCTGGGTTATTTGACCTCACGGAGATTTAATAAAAATGCAAAACTTAAATTTTCACACTTAAAATATTTTATAATTAATTAACACTTCAGAATTTAAAATAATTCTAGTAATTAAATCATAACTCAAGAAATCATGAAATTTAGTCCAAAAGGTTCTTTGTTCTAAATCTACATCCAGTAAAAATTTCAAGGGATTAGGCTTTTACTTGGTCAAGCTATGAAATTTTATTTGAAAAATCCTATTTTTGCATATCAATAATTATATACATTAAATTGAAATTTGAAAAATCACATTTTCTCCTATAATGTCTTAATTGACTCATGAGTAAGGTAGGATGAAAATTCTAAAGTCATTTGAATTAAATGTGACAAAGTATGAAGTAATAGAGCCCTAGGAGCAAAAGTGTAACTTTGAGAATTTGGCATTAATTAACCTTTAGGCTTAATGCAAGAAAGGGATTAATTGATAGAAATCAATCTCATCTTTTCTTAGTCAAATAATAAGTTTGTGATTTCTTAAATCATTAAAATCTGGGAGATCTATTGAAATAAATGACCCTAGATTTAGGGGTATGTTTTTGGGTGTTAATAACTCATTATTTTAATACCCCTATTTGGTGATTCAAGTGACATTCATATGCTTTGATGGATTATTATCACTTAAAATTTAATCTCTTCCAAAAGGACTAAGACATCCACCAAGGTCTTAAGGGCTTAGTGGTGACCTAAGCTAAATCAAATTTGGTTAAATGAGGATTAGAAAAGTGAATATAACTAGAAATTGAACACTATAAGCCCAAATTAAAGCTAAAGTTGGCTAAGTGTCTTAATAGCTTTAACTTGCTCCTTTTAAGGGTCTTCACCCACATAATTATCAAATTAAATGAAAAATAATGATCACCCTACTCTTAGGGATAATTGAAACATTGATGTTCACTAAACATTAGGGGTATTTACATGATGAATTATTAAGCAACATAATAAGTTTAAATGAGCTCGAAACTTTTCACCAAGCAGTAAGGGGGAAGCATGGACCTGTTTTTTCTCCTGACGTGTTGGATACCTCAGAGGTCTACTAAACTCACTATGTCTTGCATAATAAGAGTATCCTTAATTGAATTATTAGGGGCTCATCAAGATATGATTTAAGATTTGTTGAGGACCAGAACCTTATTTTTCCACTAAAAATAAATGCCCTTATATGCATTTTGAGTTTCAGATGGTGGAACGAGAAGACTCATCAGGTACACTTTTACAGTTTACAATATCGTCTTTTTCTATACTTTCCACACTGCACTTTTATGCTTGCAAAACTTGCATGTTAAATGACGATGCAACCCTACATGAGAACTAAAAGTGCTAGGATAATCGTAAAACCAAAACCAAAACTAAAATCAACCAAGATAAAATTTACCGTCACAAAATTGAAAATATAAAACAACTCAAAATTTAATCACAAACATCACACAAAACCATAACTGCAACTAAATTAAGATATCTCTATCGGATGATCGGAAACCCCTCTGAGGAGGTAACCTACGGTTGCTAACGAGGCTTCCCATGGTCTAAATGAAAGTACAAAATTCATTAAGTTGAGTTTAGTAAATTCAATTGCACTAAGTGAATCCAATAAAAAATAGTGGTACCAAAATGAGGGAACCGTAGGATCCCAACCGATGTTGCTCTAATTAGCTTTAACATCCCTCATAAAATTTATAGAACTTTAACCATAGAGCCATCTGATTTGACATCATAATTTGACACCCTAGAAAATTTAAACTCGTCATGGCGAGGAGCTTGGAGCTAGCATGGTGGGCAGTACGATCATATTCAACAACAAAACATGTCTTCCCCAGCTAAACCAATTTCCTTCCTTAGAATTAAACAACAAGTCATAGGAAGTTGAGGTTGTTTGCTTATGCAACATAAATCCTCAACTTTTCTTCAGGACTTTGTATGGCTCTATTATACAATATAAGTCCTAATTCATCTTAGGATTCCAAGGTTGTCGTTCATCTTGACCTAAATCCTCACATCGTCCAGGCTATTTGTGTGATTGTTTCACATAAATGTAAGCCCTAAATTAAAAAAACTGTAAGGATGAAATACTTAAATATTTCTCCATTAAACTGAATCTAAACAATAGGATGGACTTGGAAGTCACTGAGGTTCTCCTCTGGATCTATCACATCCCTTAGTTCTCCCTCCTTTGGATTCTACAAAAATGTTCCAAATTTGAGCTATTCTCATTTCACATCTCTTTGTCCGATTTCGCTGAAAAGTCCTATCCTTTTCACTTCTTTGAAGATAAAATTTTCTAATTTTTATCGAGAGTTTTGTTAGGTGACTTCGGTCATTTAATATGTAATTAACTATAGAGGTTTGCCCTTATTGGAAGCTTGTCCGAACACAGCTTAATATAAACCCTATTTAATCCTTCATATTAAATAAGAGAAATTGTTGGCAAATAAAATGGTTCCGCAAACCAAATAGATGTCATATATTTTTTAGTTTATCTGTTTGAGCCTCATCCTCAAGTCTTGTGTTTATTCTTCGGGATAGATACAAGGTTTCAGGTATAGTGCTCTTTCATTTAAACTATGAAAAATATGGAGTCAGTTTGATTTAATATTT
>JXCR01104523.1:0-19065 GCA_002079205.1 Phalaenopsis hybrid cultivar | reverse complement strand
TATATATATATATATATATATATATATATTGTCCTTATGAAGCGGGCGACGAGATTTCAATTGCGGTGACCGACAACTTCCAACCGGCAACTTCACCCACAACACAAAATAGTGTCGACAGCTTCTGGCAACTCCACCGGGGATGAGCTTCTGTTTTCATTTAAATCAGGAAACACTATCTTCACATATCAGAAATGTGTTCATGTTCCTATTGGACCAAATTACCCTTCTTCTGTTGGCATACTTTACCTATTTTTATCTTGGGAAAGTACGGTTAACTCTTTGGACTTTAAGACCGTCTGTTCGACCACCTTTGAACAGCGAAGTGCAGGAAAAGGACTTTTAATCTTCATGTAGGGTTGGACCCCCAATAGGTGTATTGTTGGACTAGTTCCACCTGAGCATTGTGCATTGTTAAGTTGGTCCCGCACTGGGTCCTAAACATTTCACATCTCCTTTTCGACTTTAATTTGTTATTTTGGAATTTAAATCGGATTGTGTTTTGTTGCACGCACTTTAAAATTTTCTTCTATTATCTAAATGTTTCTACTTTTAAGCTACTTTTACTAAAAATTTTAAAATCCCCAAAAACTAAGTAAAGACTTACCCGGTCTACAGATCAACCTCTATTAATTTTTAGTTCTTGCACTAAGATCACGAGGTTTTGGCGAAATAGCTAACCCTAGAGTTTTCTCTTTTAAAGCTGCTACAATGGCGTGCCTAACACTAACTTTTTTTTTGTGACCTGCCAACGAGCCACAATGCCCACAATGTCCTTCTCAACATCAAATTTGGAACCGAATTTTAAGATCTCGAGGTCATCCTCAAGAAAGCCCCATTCGTCATAATGAAAGTCACCGCTCCAGAATTTCAGGTGCCATCTATTGAATTTAACCTAAACTGCCTACAAACTTTCCTTCTTGTAAGAGATTCAAGACTACTGCCATCACGACACCCAGCAAGCTTATTGTTCCCACTGCTGCTAAGAGAAAAGAAGTTATGATCATTAAATATCTGACTGAGGTATTAGCTCTCCCACCATCAGTGTTTCAAATCAATCAAGTTCAAGGACTACACCGCTAACTTGAACCCAAAGGAGAAACAGTTAATAGGAGGGTTCAGAAGGCTACTAAAGCCCAGGCTCCTAAGGAGATACCTATTGAAGAAGAACCTTAACAGGATGAGTCAAGATTAATAGAAACATGTTCAATTCTGTAAGGAAGTAGATTCCATCATTTAATGGGTACCAATGGGTACGAAAGTATCCTGAAAATTGCTGCTACTTTACCATCACTTCATGGACATGGTGAGGAGAGAAGAAGTCCACTCCTATCATCCGAGTCAGTTCAGTTTTCAAGAGGCTAGCTTCCAAGGAAGGTTGTTCAGTTAACAAACTACTTAAATGAGTGGGAAATGCAGTATCCCCTCGCATGAAGAAAGAAATTCTAAAGGACATCAGTTCTGCCAAACGATCTCAAAATTCAACTGAAAACCTGCCTGCTCGCATTCTCATCTGGTTTCGCTTAGAGAACAGAGTTGATACTGCTATTGTTACTACTGATTCTATCGTTACTAGACCCGTAGGTAATTGACCGATTAAGTCACGTCTGGGTCCACGAATTCTTCCAATCACCCACTATAAATATATTCCTATCCTAAAAGAAAAGATGAAGAAATTACCCAATATTGTAGTCAGTTTGTACCATGGGGAGCATACTTCTCTTCGACATACCGATGCTTCTGCTGAGACGCTTCATCTCAATACATCATTGTTAAAGAAAAAGGTGTGGGCACCCAAGGTCGTTGTACCGATACGGTCTGGTAAGACTGTAGGGTAAGAGCATGGAATGAAGTCAGGGTCTGAAGTTACTAACATTGTCACAGCAATTGCTGGTGAGATGGCAGAACAAGAGGAGGAGGTCCAGCAGGGTCCTCTAGATCTTAAGTCAATTAAAGAATCAATAATTAAAGGAAAAATTGAAAATCTAAGGATCGAGATTTCTAAGTTGGCTTGAGAACACGCAGTTTTCATCAATGACGATGATGAAGATTTTGACTATAATGATTAGCTCAAAGAAGATTTCATGGATGCCCATGTCATTGAAACCAAAGCCGCTACATCTGTGTGCAAGGCTCAAACTCTCATCAAAGAGAATGTTGTAGATGAGTTGCGTAGGGCCATCCTCTTAAGGTATGAGCAAGTCAGCCAAAAGTAGAAAAGGATAGAAGAGATTGCTGCAACCATAACCACCATGGCCATAATTTAAGGACAATCTTAACCCCACAATTAGCCTCCCTAGAGGTCAACCAACCAGAAATTATACATATTACAAATGAAAGAAGAGAAGTTGCCTCAACAAATAGAGATGAGCAACAAAAGAAAGATTCTCCATCAAGCTCCATGCCAGAAAAGGAATTTAAGCAAATGGTCAAGCAAGTTCGGGAGGCGTTAACCCAATCTAAGGGTGGTGCATTGATTTTAAAGGGTAGACCTTACCTGGAATAATTCAATGTCGTACCCTTTACTATTTGTGTCCCCAAAATTTAAGATATTTGATGGGACTGGAAATCTCAGACAACACATAACACATTTTCGAGCAAGTTGTGGTAACACAAGAAGTAACTAGGCTATACTCTTCCAATAGTTTATCAACACCCTATTAGGGATTGCTTTTGATTGGTATGCCAATTTGCCCAACGGATCAGTTAAGACATTCGCCAAGCTGGAACAATTATTTGTGAAAATATTTGCCGAAGTGCAACATCATGTGTCTATCGGAGAGCTCATGATGGAAAAGCAAAAGCCCAATGAGAGTTTGGTGGATTACGTCTTGAGGTGGATAAACCTTCGCATGAAGTGTGAACTCAGCTACATGAACATCATGCAATTGAGATCTTACTCAAAATCATCCATGGGCTAGTAGCTTTTATGCTCAAGGAACTCACCATAAAATCCTTCGATAAGCTACTTAGTAAGGCCATTAGTCTTCAAGAAGCAACTAAACATATGGATTCTCACGAGAAATCTAAGGCAACCAGAGTATTTGAAAAGAAGTTAAAAACAGCAGCGACTGTCGATAAAGGGAAACAACCAATGAAGGTAATGCAGAAAATCCTTGTCAATCTTCATCACAGCATGCTCAGAAACAAAATAGTCAGTTCAACCAGCGACCGCCTCAAGGAGGATCATCTAGAATAGAGAATAAGATAATATCTTTGGCAGAGCGACAAAAAGTGGTGTATTCCTTCAAAGATGAAGCAATATCCAAGATGTTCAGAACCCTGATGAAGAATCCTGAGTTCAAACTATAAGATCCAAAGAAACCCAAAGAGGTCTACAAGAAGGATGAACCAAATTATTGCTCGTACCACTAATTACTTGGACACACTATAGAAGAATGTTCATCGTCAAGGATTGGCTCGATAAGAATCTCAAAGAGGGAAACATAATGATCCCGAAGGATTATTTAAAAGAACCTAAAAAAGGTTCTATAAAAATGATTTCGGCTGAACCAATCTCTCTAATTGACCCGTATACTGGAAAAGATGGATGGAGTACAGTTCATAGTAAATCATCTAAGAAAATAGTAAACTAAATTTAGAATTATTCAAAATAAGCCTCTGTTCAGAATCTTCAGCCTGCCAAGCCCGACATGAAGATTTCACTAGGAGATCCATCGTCGTCAAAGATGAAGAAGAAGAAGAATATAACCATGAAGATTGATAGCACGGGGGGTAGGAGAGGGGCAACCTCTGCTAGATTAGTTATCTTGGATTCGAGGATAAAAATCCTCAAACCCTTGATGTAAGTGAATATAATGATTAAAATCCTTGAATATAAAAATCCTTGAACCCTCCGGGGTCTTATGAATATAATGATTATAATTTCATCTACGTTTTAATGGTTTCTTTTGATAACGTAACTGATTTTGACTAATCTAGCCTCGATCTTGATTCCCAAAATGATCCTCAAATCATACTTGAGTCTGATGAACTAGCTAACAAGACCAAAGAGAACATCAATGATACTGCTTACGATAGCGACAGGAGTGAGGAACCAATCCTCAAACACCATGGTGCACCACTTGCCATCAACCTAGATCTTTCCAACAAAGAAGAAACACCAAAAAATTTGATGATGATATCTTAAGGAGAAGAAATTATAAAAGTAAACCTAAGGAGTGGGAGAGTATTACCCCCAAGAATAGCTTCAGTAGATCAAGGAAAACAAATATTAACTCGAGAAGATCTACCTCCACCTCTACTAGTGGAAGAACCACACAACCAAGAGAAAATTGGAGGACCATACAAAGTGGGTTACAACATGCTAGCTCATCTTAGGAAGTTACCAGCCATATTAAGCATTTAAGACACTCTGATCCTATCAAAGGAGATGAGAGAGTCTCTGGTTACAATCTTGCTTGACCTAGAGATCTGTTAGTTTAGTTGGCCAGCACATCCTCGGATGAGTCTCTGGTCACAGATGAAGATTTGTTGCTCGGTACTGCCGACCATAAACGTCCACTCTATATCTCCTTTAAAATCGACAAATTTGTGTTATCCATGGTTTTAGTAAATCCTGGAGCATCACTCAACTTGATGATTATACGAACATTGACCTATTTGGACATTGAAGCCCAAGAGCTTACGACTGATAAAATGATGTTAATATAATTCAACCAAAAGAGAGAAAGAGCTCTTGGATCAATTACATTACTTACGAGAGTTGGAGAACTAGTGAAAATCGCTAAATTTCATATCATCGACATCGAGACCTCTTTCAACGCTCTACTAGGTCAACTATGGATTCACAAACACAATATGGTTCCATCGTCTCCACACTAATGCATCAAGTATTACAAAGAGGGACAAGAGCATTGCATCAAGGGAGATTTACAACCATTTTCAGTACATGGAGGTGACATTCATGAAGATGCCACCTACTACGCGCTTCTGAAGAAAACCATCTTCTCTCGTGAAACTGTGAAAATAAAAGTGAAAATTTGAAAGAATTGCAATGACAAGGCCATTCAACTCCACTTCATTGATCTTCCACCACTATTTTACAATAAATTGGTGGGGGTTCTTTTAGTTCGCGCACCCGGGGTCAAGGCTAGGGATGTGGACGAGGAAGTACCAACTTAATCGTTGAACGGACTAGGTCAACCATCAAAATTGATGATGAAGACAGTTCTGAAGATGAAATAATGATGATAAAATAAAAGAATCCTCAGTACAAGATATCCTGAGAACATATAAAGAAAAGCAAATATGGGACGATGTATGATCGGATAAAACACTATGTGAACATCATGACCCGTACTTCGATTCTCCCTCAAAAGGCTGAGAGATTAGAGGTCAAGGAAGTCCGCAGCATTGGGTCAAAACTGATCAAGTTTTATCGTGCTTCTACCTTTACAAATCTTGAAAATCAAGTAAACTTGGATATTGATCCTAATGAATTAATGGAATTGTCTTTTGCTTATTTTTTGCCTTACATACAAAAATTAATTCAATAGGGACATTTGCAAAAACAAATGTGAAAATGTAAATTGCAAATTTTTGAAAAATTATGGAATGTTAAAAGTTGAACTCCAAACTCAAAAGAGGGTCTTGGATTTGGTACAGTCGAGCTAGTCGATGATTCAGAATTTTTTATGGTAGTTACTAGTGAATCGGAAGGGGATTTCCTTGATATGGAAGCTGACTCTATTGATCAGCTGATGGAAAATGCTTCTCGAGAATTTGAGAAGGAAATCAAATCAACTGTTGATGAGTAAAAGGAAATTAACTTCAGGACTGAAGAGCAACCCCGACCTACATTTATAAGTTCTTTACTCAACGATGAAGAATCTTTAGAATTGATCAAATTGTTGACAGAATTTAAAGATTTGCTCACATGGGGCTATGATGAAATGTTAGGACTGTCAGTACAGGCTACAGTTCATAAACTCAGGATAAACAAAGATATGACCCCAGTGAAACAAGCTCCCAGAAGAATGTGCCTCGAAATAGAGCAGCAAGTTATCGTCGAGGTAAATAAATTAATAGATGCTAACTTTATAAAAGAAAAGAAATACCACACCTGGTTAGCTAACATTGTACCTGTTAAAAAGAAAAATTGACAAATACGTATCTCTCTTGACTTCAGAGATTTATATAAAGCATGTACGAAAGATGAATTCCCATTACCGATACTATAAATGATGGTGGACATCGCTTATATGCATAAAATTTACTCCTTCATGGACTGATCGTAAGGATACAACCAAATCAAGATGGTTTCCAAAGATGCAGCACTTACAACTTTCAGAACACCTATCAGGATTTTCTTTAAACAGTGATGCCATTTGGGTTGAAAAATGCTGGAACGACAAATGATGAAGATTTTTTATGATCTCATTCACAACCAAGTGGAACGTTACATGGATGATTTAGTCATTAAAATAAAACCAAAAAATAAACATTTTATGCGATTTGAGGATCTTGTTCGAACGGTTATGACAATATGACCTTAAAATGAATCCCTTAAAGTACGCCTTTGGCGTTATCCCCAAGAAGTTTCTAGGATTTGTTGTCCGTCATCGGGGAATTGAGATCAACTAGGATAAGATTAAAGCTATCTTGGAAATGCCTCCTCCTAAAATCTTGAAATAACTATGTTCTTTTCCAGGAAAGTTGACATATCTAAGACACTTTATTTCTAATCTCCAGGCAGGTGTCAGTTCTTCTCAACATAATTAAAAAATATGCCAAATTCATTTGGGAAGAGAAATGTCAGTGGGCCTTTGAGGACGTTAAATAATATTTAAAAAAACCTCTTATCTTCGTAGCCCCTGCCCCGGGGAAGCCACTGATACTTTATACCACAGCCTTAGAAGACTCTCTTGGAGCACTCATAGTGCAAGTCAATGACGAGGGTAAAGAAAACGCACTCTACTCCTTGAGTCACCGCCTAATATCGATGGAGGTAAGGTATCCTATTATCAAGAAGCATTATCAAGCTTTAATTTTTGCCGCCCAAAACCTTAGACATTACAAGCTTTCTCGTAAGATTACCCTAATCTCAAAAGTTAATCTGTTACAATATTTGATGACCCGATCAACACTCTCCAGACATCTAGTAAGATGGTTAATGATCTTATTGCAATTTGATATAACTTTTTTTCCCCTTCATGCTATCACAGGACAGATTTTGGCAGAATTTCTCGCTGCACTCCCACTTATAGTTAGGCCCCCTCATAATGATGAGTTACCAGATAAGCAGATACTATAATTGGAATTCTCCATTGCACAACACTGGGAAATGTACTTCAATGGAGCTTTGTCAGCCAGAAAGGACAAAGGATCAGGCACAGTTATACCAGGCAAAGCAGATATTGGTTTAATCTTTATGACGCTAGATAAGGGTATGCTGAGGTTCTCATACCACCTGTCAGAGCCATGTACCAAGAACGAAGTAGAATATGAAGCCTTAATTATTGGGTTAGAGTTGACAATCTTAATGGACATAATAGACATTACCATCTATAGCGACTCACAACTCATCATCCAACAAGTCGCTAGATAATATAAGGTTCTGAAATAGAGATTAGCAGAATACCATCAGTACACAATGAACCTACTGGAATAGATTTCAAATGTAAGTTTCAACCGGATTCCTCTGGGAGATAGTGCCCATGCTGATGCTTTAGTAAAACTCGCAAAAGAATTGGCATGTGCCCTGAAGGATTTCATTGATTTTACAGTATAAGGAAGACAAGTTTTGCCTTGGATCGACCTTAAAACTTTAAACAAGCTCGGGAAAAAGAATGAAATGATAATTGTTGTTGAGGATATCAACGAAGATTGGTGCAAGCCATTGATAGAATATTTGCAGACTTGAAAGCTACCAGAGGAAAAGTCTGAAGCACATCACATTACAAAAAGGGCTATGTCATATGCTCTAGTAGGTGATGTCCTCTATAGGAGATAGTTCGACCAGATTTGGCTACGATATTTAAGCAAAGACGAGGCACAAAATATTGTTAAAGAAGTACATGCTAGATTGTGTGGATCTCACTAGTCAGGGCCGAAGATGATACTGAAGATCAAGAAACTCAGATATTATTGGCAGCAATGATGTCCGACTACATGGATACAGCCAATAGATGTCCTCAGTGCCAGGTGAGTGGGGTGGTCTTACACCAACCTTTGAATGTTGTCACCCAACCGTTGCCTCGTGGCCATTCGAGTGCTGGGGCACTGCCAAAATAGGTCTTATAGACCCTCCCTCCTCCGAAGGATACATATTTTTATTCATTGTTATATATTATTTCTCCAAATGGGTAGAGGCAGTGTCGTTATGAGAGGTCACGACAAAGCACGTCCTTCAATTCTTGAAAAGCCAAATCGTATACCGTTTTAGAGTACCAAGAAAAATAATTTCCGACAGTGGGATAGCCTTCAAAAGCGCCAAAATCAACAATTTTGTTTAACGACATGGGATAGACTGGAGATATTCTACAATTTACTATCCATGGATTAGTCAAAGCCTTCAACAAGACATTTGTATAGATTTTAAATAAGAGACTAGATGAAAACAAAAGAGATTCACACAACCAATTATTAGAAGCTTTATAGGCCTACCGGACGACATTCAGGACTCCAACTCAGTGTACACCCTACATGCTCGTGTATGGGTCCGAGGTCGTACTACCATTAGAAATCCATACACCAACACTCAGAGTTGTTGTTGCCAGCCAACCTACAATGGAAGAAAGTGAAAAACTCAGACTTGAAGAACTAAAGAGTCTTGAGGGAAAAGGATTTGAAGCACAACAATATTTGAAACTTTACCAGTGAAAGATGTTACAAGCTCATGACAAATTGTTCAACCCAAGGACATTTAAAGTTGGTGATCTCGTACTCATTCTCTAAAAACCCATTCATGCACGCCACAAGATAAGTGGAAAATTTGAGCCAACTTGGGAGGGACCATTTGTAGTTGAAAAGTCTATGCAGAACGAGCCTACCAGTTAGTGGATTTTTGAGGTGATAGGCCCATGTTGTTGATCAACGGACGATACCTGAAGACATACTATGCAACCTGACATTGCTTGACATCGCTTGATTTGAAATTTTGATTGTTCTGGGATTATCTATTTGGCCAAATGTTTGTGACCGATTCCAAATATTTTGTAATAAGATTAACCTCCACATAATGAAAATTTTTGGAATTAGACATTTCAATTTTCTCTTTCTAAATTTGATATTCTACTAAATTATACAAAATTTATACATAAATAAATGGTTTTCTAAGTAAAATTAACTAAAATTTTCTTTAATAAATAAGTTGTTTTGTTCATGTTCATGCTAAGTCTTAGCTCACTGATATTTTTTTGGTCATCTGCAAGGAAATGTTAGGTCGGAGGCTAATCTTTGCTATTAAAGGTGGCTAGAACCTCACACTAAACAGGGAAAGGGTGCCACAAGGCGGCACTATAGACTTTGACATGGACTTTATTCAAGCCGAAATGGACTATGAGGGTCCTCCGATGGATGTAGTTAGCTGCCAGAAAAAAGAAGGGTTACCATCACTACTAAGGTTCGACATCAGAGATAGTTCCTCACTGAAGGGAAAAAAAGTGATAGTACAACAAGACCCGATGGAGGGAACCAGTCACCTACCATTTATGATAGCTACGCTGACCCGAGACCTAATTGCTACCAATGATGAAAGAAATCTAGATGCAGCACTACGGAGAACTCAGTGCGAAAACACTAGCCACCAAAAACATAGGGCTTTCCCACGTGAGAAGAGAAGATGCCAGAAAGAGGCAGAGAACTGGCTCACCCCTATCTCTGAAGGGGATATCTATGATCCGGGCATGAGAGAGACCTCTTCCAGCCTGCTTGCTGCAAATGATGAGTCTGGATTCGTTACAGAGCCAGAGAAACCACTAACTTCAGATGTTTTTTGTACGGGTTGCCCGACCTGCAACTCCGAGTACCTACACGTACGCCAGCTAGGAGTGTATTCGTAGAGTGTTCAGACTGCAATGTCCTCCATCATAAACGCTACAGTACTTTGGAGGAATACCTATCCTCTGATGATGACTTTCAGACCACTGATTACCCAATGGATGCAAAACCATATGTTTCGTTGCGTACAGAGCCATATATTCCGTCCGTTGCAGAGTCATACATTCTGGTCCAAATAGAGACAGCACCACCCTGGATTCCCATCGATGTTGAAATTAGGGAACATCCCCAATAGCTATCGATTATCGATACGACATAATACTACAAGATGAGTAAAGTAAGAAAAAGAGAATTGGATTTCTATGAAGAAGTACAAGGAAGGTTCATCAACATTTTAGAAGGATTGGAGTTATATACCAAGGTCTTCTCCGAGAGCGATGAACAAAATATTATTGAATGCATTTTTAATTTAAGAGAGAGGGGTCAAGTAGGCTTACTGATGAAAAGAGCCTAATCCAATCCTAGAAAGTGGATGCGAGGAAAGGGCAGGATCACCATATAATGTGGCTGCTATTATAACTTCATTAAAAATAGAAAAGGAAATTTTCCTTAGATTCTGAGACATGATCAGGTGGATTTGCTACCCCTCATGATAAAGTGGCTAAATAAAAGAATGGTCCAATGGAGTATTCTGCCAGCTGATTGTACTCCAAACAACTGTATTATCAACATATATGATGAAGGAGACTGCATACATCTGCACATTGACCATCATGACTTTGTGAGGCCTTTCTGCACGGTCTCATTTATGAACAAAAGCAACATCCTATTTGGAAAAGAAATAGATATCATTGGCCCTGACAAATTCGAAGGATCCATGGAAATTTTGCTAATTGTTGGTTCAGTGCTAGTTCTTAAAGGAAACTGGGCAGACGTCGCCAAACACTGCATTCCAGGGGTGCGACACCGTAGGGTGTCCGTGACTTTCCTGAGGATGGACGATAGCAAAATTCCATGTGGATTCTGACTGTACCTAGAATTGGAAGAACTACTGATGTACGACCCGTGAGAGGGTTGCACCTTTAAGCACATGCACCCTACAACGTGGCTTAGAAGGTCAACTCGATCAAGAGTTTCCTCGCCAGAGACAGACACTCATAAGATTCCATTTTACTGTATTTTTGTCATAGAAAATATGAGATGCATTAGAAACGCTTAGCCTATGATATGTACATGGCATGCGATAATTTTGGATGTACTTTGATACAGTCAGCATAATTGCACTTTTTGAGGCCTTGGCCTACACTCAACGTGTAACACATGTCAAAGTAGATTAAGGAAATCCTTTTCAGAAATTTCATATGTTTGCTCAATTGCCCTTTTGTACGATGGATAAAAGCCACAGAGCCATAAATTGGTTCCAAACTATGAAAAACAAAGAAAGAAACAATAAAAAGTTTATAATAAAGTTCAAATAAAACACTCTTTTGAAAAAAAATCAACCAACAAATATAAAATTTAGGAAAAACATATTTTGAATATTAAAAATGATAAATACAACAAGAAAATAAAATAAATTTGTTGAGTTGAGTCTCTTGATTTTGGGTCTCTTACTCTTTGCTCGCGGAGTATGACCTCCTTTTGTGCACTAAATTTCAAAAAATTATACATATCTTTCTCACCAATGTTAGCCCTTTCACATGACACATATCTATGGGTTCAACACCACAAACTCTGTAACTTTCAATTCTCCTTTTGGAATCATTCCTTAACTTCTGATTCCCTCCTTTCAAGGTCGGTCCTAACTTTCGACTCTCTCTTGAGATTGATCCTTAACTTTGAATTCTCATTTTTAAATCAGTCCTTAACTTTTGATTCCTCCCTTCCAAATTCGGTCCCTAACTTTCGACTCTCTCTTGAGATTGATCCTTAACTTTCAATTCTTATTTTTGAATCAGTAATTTACTTCTGATTCCCTCCTTTCGAGATCAGTCTCTACATTTTGACTCTCTCTCTTGAGTTTGATCCATAAATTTCAATTCTCATTTTGGAATTAGCCATTAACTTCTGATTCCCTCCTTTCAAGGTCGGTCCCTAACTGCCAACTCTCTCTAGAGATTGATCCTTTACTTTGAATTCTCATTTTAGAATGAGTCCTTAACTTCTGATTCCCCCCTTTCGAGATCGGTCCCTAACTTCCGACTCTGTCTTGAGATTGATCCTTAACTTTCAATCCTCATTTTGGAATCAGTCTTTAATTTTTGATTCCCTCTTTTTGAGGTCTGTCCCTAACTTCCGACCCTCTCTTAAGATTAATCCTTAACTTTCAATTGTCATTTTCAAATCAATCCTTAACTTCTGATTCCCTCCTTTTGAGGTCGTTCCCTAACTTCCGACTCTCTTGAGATTTATCCTTAACTTTCAATTCTCATTTTTTAATCAGTCCTTAACTTTTGATTCCCTCTTTTCGAGGTCAGTCCCTAACTTATGACTCTCTCTTGAGATTGATCCTTAACTTTCAATTCTCATTTTGTAATCCGTCCTTAACTTCTGATTCCCTTCTTTCGTGGTCGGTTCCTAAATTCTAACTCCCTTCTTGGAATCGATACCTACATTTCATTTCCCACCCCGGGGTCAACACTTACATACTGATTCCCATCCTCTATAAATACCTGAAGCTTGATAACTCAAACCCATTCTCCAGTCCCTAGTGAGAGTTTATACTTTTTGACTTTAATCAAATATTCACTTACTAATTCCCCAGTAGATACAAATAGCACAAAAAATTCTACACCTCCTTCTATGTTTGTTGACTTAGAAGCTTATATTGGTCTTGTTGATCTCGTCGGTCAATGCCAATACACGTGGTGTGTCTGCCAAGCACACTACACCTATTGTGGGTCTATTTGTTGGCCTCACTTTTGGTTGAGGTTTAGTTTTTCCTCTTTAGTAGCTAAGGCTCTAGCCATAGGAATTTCTTGTTGACTATTCTTATAAAACTAGGAACTCGTACCATTAGAAATTCTACACTCTTCTTTGCTTAACTTGAAGTTTTACGTCTTGGTCATAACCTCTAGCACTTAGTAAGTGGGGTCAATATGGGGGAGCTCAAGGTGAGTTCCCATAGGACTGCTTACCCTTAGAGTTGGCTCTAGGTGTTAGTCTAAAGCTGTTTCACTCACTTTTACTCATTATCACCTATGTCCACTCACAAGCCTAAACCTAAATTTGTTGACTTTGATCTATTGATCTTTTGTGAGACTCATGTAGATGGTCTTCTAGACCCACTAGACCTAGGCTAGGGTTTTGCTAAGAATAGTACATAAAGGGCACAAATGAGGATTCCATTGGCCTATAGCTCACATGTAGTGGTTAACACCCCAATTCTATCAAAAATACCCAATTTGATCTTTATACCACAAACCTACCGAAATTACCTCAACACCCCCAAATCCCAAATTTGGTCAAAATCCTCAAATTCATCCAAAATACTCAAACTTGTTCAAAAATCATTTTAAACCTTTTGAAAATGACCAAGCTACCCAAAACTACCCAAAAATTCCAAATCTAAACTCAAACTCACCTTTCATAAGATAAATTTAAACTAAATTTAAGCTTAATTTTTCCATGCTTTAAGCCCAATTTTGATCTAAGTTATGACTTAATCCCACCAAATTGACCCCCATGACCTACTCAATTGGCCCCAATTTGAATCCTAAAATCTTCATAACACTCTTATACATCAAACTTGACCTTTAATTAGCCGTAATGAAGACTCAATTTCATTTAATTTTGACCGAAGTCCAAGAATTCCCAAATTTGGCCCAATTGGTTGTCCCAAAATTTCACCAAATTGAATGCCCTAACCCCAAAATTGGCACCCAATTTATGTTGAAAACTCTTCATTACATTTATATTGACAATTTTTAATAATTAATTTGGACTTAGCACATGCTTAGCCCAATCTAGACCCAAGGCTAGCCAAACATGCCCAAAGTGACCAAATTTCCAAAATCCCTCATATTGAACTCAAAACCACTTCAATCCTTCACCAAAAATCTTCATGACAATCATCTACACAATGTTGATCAATCAATTATGCTCAAAGTGATAGCTAGCTTAACAAAAACCAAAATTTTAGCCATTTGGACCCAAAATTGATCCATGCACCAAAATTGACTTAGTCATTCTAAAGTCGCCAAATTAATTTCACCATAGCCACTAAACACACCTTATTAACCAGGCTAAACCCCTTTGGACCAGCCATGGTGAGCTATGGACTAATGGGTGGGATCTTAGCCCATTTTTGGGCCTTAACCAAATACCACCCCCATCATCACCTACCATTCGGAGTAAATTATATTTATACCTACCTCTGGGTCACCTAACTCTCTCACCACCTTCGCTGGCCTTGTTGACTGGCCTAGTCACCGTAAAATGCCAAAATCAAGAGCCCCAAGGACAAATCAAACCCATTTTGAATCATAGAGGCCACCTCATCCCAATGGCTCTTGAGGGCTCCTCAGCCCTCTACCTAAGCACCATTTTACACCCAAGGCCATGCCATGGCTATAAAACATCACCTCTAGGTGCTAAAATTTTCTCAAGGAGTCCCCTCTAAATTGCTCTCAAAGCCAATTTGAGACCTCCTCAGTGCAACCCAACCACTTCGTCACCCTATTTCCCCTTACCGTAGTTCAATTTTTGAGCTTAAATCCTTGCTGGAGATAGGACAAAACTCTCCACACCTCCACAGTGCATAAAAATCAAATTAAACTCGCCCACACATTTACAACAGTGAAAGAAGATAAAGCCCCATCAAAATCTCCTCACAGAGAGCCTCTACACTAGACTTTGATAAACACCCAAATTCAGCCTTGATAGAATTCGGGTCTTAACCTTTCACCATGACCAGAGGCTCAATCCCTAGCCTCGTTGGATCTCTACAAACGTGCCGAGCACCTCTGATTAAAGCTTTCCCTTCTCAGAGAAAAATTATTGAACATCCCCTCTTCCTAAGCCTATTTTGATTCTCCATTTGATTAGAGTTGATTTAATGGCATGCTTTTCGTATGGATATGTTTGTCAAACTTAGAAGAGTCCGTAGGATCAAACCCAAGGTCATTTGGTTGAGAAATGAGGGAGATCCTAAGGTCTTAAGTTTAATAGTTACAGACTCACACTAGTTACGAACGATGACGCAAAACCATTTGATCGCGCGTGTATCAAATGGAGGGCTCTGATTGCGCCAGATGGGAGCATGGTTCATAAAACACAGGCTGACTCAGATGGCGGAGCCAAACCAAAAGACGCCACGTGGAGCTTCGGAGACACCGAGGATGATGTGATACCGTGTGTTTAATAAAAAATTAAGAATTTAAAAAATTCAGAAAATGATCCTTAACTTCAAAAATCCATATTTTAGAGTAGAAAAATCACAAAAATAAAACAAAAATACCCGAGTGCTCAGTGAACAGAGGAGAACAATATGGAAATGGTTTGAAGTTTATTTGATGAAATTTTTATTTTTAATTATTTAAATATGGTTTTGAGCCTTTTAACTCCCCATGCATGTAGATATTTCACCATTGCTTTATATTTTGGCATGTTGTTGCCTCTGTCATGTGAGACATTTTATGATTATTCCAAGGTCAGAGAAGACCTCTAGACAAAGATCCTTTTTTTTGAAGTTTACGTCTATTATTTGCATAAATTAATCATAATAATTAGCTTGCTTCTTAGAAAAATCCAAAAAAATTTTGAAAGGTTTATTGTGACCAAATAACCCTTTGGAAAATTATTCATGGGCTAAATCATTAAGAACACACTTAACTCTCACAAAACCCTAAAACACAAAGAAAATTATGTTTAGAAAAAATAATCACCTTAATGAATTGATTTTGATTCTCCACTGTTGTTTAAAGTTAAGAGAACTTCCCATAAAAATTATAAAACATTTGGAGTTCATTTGATAACTTAACTTGATTATCTAAGTTAAATGACATTTTTGACACTAAAATGATTTTTAATAATAAAAATATAACTCAAAAAATTAAAAAAATTTGGTTTTGGGATTTCTCTATGATCAAGAGAATTTTCCAAAAATAAAATTGTAATTAAAATAAAAACTTCATTTTTTATGTCTATTTTAATATTTTAATAATTAAATTTTAATAAAAATAACAAAGTTGATAAAATTCATGAAAATGTTCTAATTTGTTTCCTGAGCAGTTAGGAGCAACTGAAATATTTTTCCTAATTTTTCAAGTGAATATATTGAATTTTAAAGCTAAAAATAATTTTTAAAGGAAAAAAAATGATTTTTTCTTAATCTTTCACTTAAATAATTATATTATTTCAAAGGGAAGCCAGCAAAAATGTGAAATATGTTTTTCTGGGTTTTTTGAACTCAGGGTGATTTAATAAAAATGCAAAACTTAATTTTTCATATTTAAGATATTTTATAATTAATTAACACTCCATAACATAAAATAAATAATTCAAATGTAACTCAAGGAATCCTCAAATTTGGTCCCAATGATTCTCTAGTCTAAATTTCTCTCCAGTAAGAACTTCAAGGGATTAGTTGCCTTGGTCAATTTATGAAATTTTCTTTGAAAAATCATATTTTTTGATATCTTTAATCATAAAAATTAAATTGAAATTTAAAAAAATTACATTTTCTCCTTTGATATCTTAACTGACCCATGAGTAAGGTAGGATGAAAGTTCTAAAGTCATTTGAATTAAATTTGGTAAATTATGAAGTGATAGAGCCTTAGGCACAAAAGTTTAACTTTGAGAATTTGACCTTCATTAACATTTAGGTTTAATTCAAGAAAGGGAAATGAGCAACCTTTTATTATCCTAATTAACATATTTGGTTGATTAGAACACAAGGGATTAATTGGTAGAAACTAATCTCATCATTCTTAATCAAAGGATAAATTTGCTATTTCTAAAATCATTAAAATTTGGGAGATCTATTGAATTAAAAGATCCTAGACTTAGGGGTATGATTTTGGGTGTTAATAACTCATTAATTT
The DNA here is from genome assembly GCA_002079205.1 of Phalaenopsis hybrid cultivar. NCBI lineage: Eukaryota > Viridiplantae > Streptophyta > Magnoliopsida > Asparagales > Orchidaceae > Phalaenopsis > Phalaenopsis hybrid cultivar. Next base: position 2,057 of record JXCR01104523.1, on the reverse strand, counting down.
AATACCCCTTTTTTATAATTCAAATGACATTCAAATGTTTTGATGGATTATTATCACTTAAAAGTTAATCTCTTTCAAAATGACTAAGACATCCACCAAGGCCTTAAGGGCTTAGTAGTGACCTAAGCTAAATCCAATTTGGTTAAATGAGGATTAGAAAAGTGAATATAACTAGAAATTGAGCACTACAAGCTCAAATTAAAGCTAAAATTGACTAAGTGTCTTAATAGTATTAACTTGCCCCTTTTAAGGGTCTTCACCCACATAATTCTCAAATTAAATGACAAATGATGATTATCCTACTCTTATGGATAACTGAATCATCGATGTTTGCTGAACATTAGGGGTATTTACAGGATGAATTATTAAGCAATATAATAAGTTTAAATGAGCTCGAGACTTTCACCAGGTGGTGAGGGGGAAGCATGGACCTGCTTTTTCACCTGACCTGTTGGATATCTCATGGTCTACTAAACTCATTTTGTCTCGCTTAATAATATCATCCTTAATTGAGTTAATAAGGGCTCACCAAGATAAAATTTAGGATTTGGTATATCACCAGAACCATATTTTCCACTTTACATAAAATGCCCTCACATGCATTTTGAGTTGCAGGTGGTGGAATGAGAAGACTCGTCAAGTATGCTTTTAGAATTTGTAGTATCGGCTTTTTCTAAAGTTTCCACACTGCACTCTTATGCTTACAAAAATTGCATTTTAAATGACGATGCCACCCTGCACGAGAACTAAAACTACTAGGATAGTCGTAAAATCAAAACAAAAGCTAAAATCAACCAAGATAAAACTCACCGTCACAACATTCAAAATAAAAAAAAAACAACTCAAAATTTAATCACGAACATCACATAAAACCATAACTGCAATTAAATTAAGATATCTCTATCAGATGATCGGGAACCCCTCAGTGGAGGTAACCTATGGTTGCTAATGAGGCTTCCCATGGTATAAATGAAAATACAAAATTAATTAAGTTGAGTTTAGTATATTCTTTTGGACTAAGTGAATCCAATAGAAAATAGAGGTGACGGAACGAGGGAACCATAGGATCCTAACCAGTGTCGCTCTAATTAGCTTTAACATCTCCCACAATATTTAAAGAACCTTAACCATAGGGTCATCTGATTTGACATCATAATCTGACACCCTAGAAAACTTAAACTAGTCATGGCGAGGAGCCTGAAGCTAGCATGGTGGGCAGCATGGCCATCTTCAACAGCAAAACATGTCTTCATTAGCTAAACCAATTTCCTTCCCTAGAGTTAAACAACAATTTATAGGACTTCGTGGTTGTTTGCTTATGGAACATAAATCCTCAACTTATCTTTTGGCCTTTGTATGGCTCTGCTACAAAATATAAGCCCTAACTCATCTTAGGATTCAGAGATTGTCATTCGACACGACCTACATCCTTACATCTTCTTGGATATTTGTGTGATGGTTTCACACGAATGTAAGCCCTAAATTAAGAAAACTGCAAGGATGAAATACTTAAATATTTCTCCTCTAAACTAAAGCTAAACAATAGGATTAATTGGGAAGTCACCGAGGTTTTCCTCGGGATATATGACATCCCTTAGTTCTCCCTCCTTTGGATTCTGCAACAAATGTTCCAAATTTGACTCATTCCCATCTCATACCACTTTGTCCAATTTCATTAAAAAGTCATATCCTTTTGACCTCTTCAAAGATAATATTTCCAGATTTTTACTGAGAGTTTTCTTAGGTGACTTCGATCATTAAAGATGTAATTAGCTATAGGGGCTTGCCCTTATATGAAGCTTGTTCGAACCCAGTATAATAAAAACTCTATTTAATCCTTCATATAGAGAAAATTATCAGCAAATAAAATGGTTGCATAGAACAATTGAATGTCATATATTTCTTAGTTTATAAGATCAAGCCTCATCCTCAAGTTTTATTTGTATCCTTCGAGATAGATACAGAGTTTAAGGTATAGTGCTCTTTCATTTAAACTATGAAAAATATGGGGTCTGTTTGATTTCATATTTTTATAAAACTTATATATATATATATAT